>JAOXNK010004314.1:0-11264 GCA_028566675.1 Hypoxylon intermedium | reverse complement strand
GTCCTAGTAATCCAGGTGATATAATCCAATAAATCAGGGACTTAATTACAATAGCCTAGGTATCCGTAACTTAAAGATATAATAAAGCAAATCAGCGCGCCCCTGGCGCTCCGCTCGGCTAGCCCTACTTGGGCCGCTCTAGCCACTACACCGCAGCCAACATGTTGTTCAAGCATTGCGTCCAGATCGAGGACACCACCTCCTGCCACTGTCACCATTGGGCTAAATCGATTTCTCAGACCCTTTACAAGATAAAAGTAGAATAAATCTACCGCTCTCATGTTTTCTGGCCATTTCTCCGTCAATGCTTCCCCCCATCTACGCACGTCGGAAAACGAGAAATCTTCGTTCGCTGTTGTCACAAGCACAGAGCCTTTAGGCAGAGCATTGGCTGCCACTAATGCCTGGTTGCTGAAATAAGCAGGAAGAAATATTGATATCGGTCTCTCCGGGTAGATACTGGCATCTCTAAGTCTTTCGAATATACATTTTGTTGGAATCCAATCCTGTCCGACTTTTATCCAATGTGCTCCACCTTGCTGCGTCCCATGGCAATGGAACAGAATGCATGGTGCTTCACTTGCTGTGGTACTCTGCTCAAAATCTTTCCACGCGTGGTAGATGTCTGGCTCATTTAGGGGAGTCTGCTGTCACGAACTGGTTTGGGGACAACCAATTGAGCCATAAAGCAAAAGCTTCCCAGTGACCAATTGGTCACCGTTCCCCAATTCTGTACTATATGTGCTACCCCGGGGAACGTAACATCTGCCCGTTTCCTACCCATTTCACTCTGCATCCCCTATCGGATACGGATGATTGAAATCCCTTTAGAAAAGCCTCAGTTTCTTTAGTCCCGTACGCAGTGCCACCGGGACAAAAGACTAGAAAATAGGCCTTGATAGTTTTATTGGCGAATGCAGTTGTGGCATATGTGACGCGTCTGCTTTGAGTTGAGCAACTCACCTTGTCGTGTAAGGTGAAAACCCAATCTAGGCTTTTTTCAACAGTATGCTCCCTGAGATACGGTGTAAGAGGCACCCGGTACCTTAACTTCCACGGCAGTTCATGTTCTTTTATAGTTAGTCTCTGGAAACTTCCGTGGCCATGGTTATAGTGCAGAACGGCTGTCTCGAGACCACTCTGGCTTTGTCGGAATATTTTCTCAAAAGAAGTCACCTTAGTCCTGTCGTTTCAAAGATTCCCATATATTTAGAGTGATAAATGAGTTTTCCGGAGAATACTCCGCGAGGTCTTGGTTAAATTCTTTTGGAGATCGTAGGCACTTTAGAAGTGGGCACTGGTTGCCAAGGTTACCCGTAAAATCCATGGACACAAGCGCAAGATATATTGGACCATTTCTTCCATTAAAGAAAGAGATGAGGTCATATCCGACGAAAACAGGGTTTGCACCTAGTTCCTCGGCCGCTTCAAACCAATCCCATCGGTTGAATGTAAAGTTCACCAATTGCGTAAGCCGTTCTTGAACCCGTATATGAGTGAATAAATCATTAATAAATATTGAATAAAGTGGGTTTAAATAATAAAAACAAATTAACAAGAGTAGAAAGAAATATATAGTTTATAAGTAGGCTGTCGGTTGAATGGATATCACGTGGTGGTCAAGGTTGTGGGTATCACGGGACCGTAGGTCCCACCCACAACATATAGCTGTATTTCGTAGCCAGCCCTGGCCGGCTACAACATACCAAGAACAAGAAGAACCAGAATCATTCCAAGCATCCTTCGTGGCCACACCACACAACGTACACACGTACTAACCTGCCCGTATACGTAATTACGTATGATTTATACCGGTACCTAGTCTTCCGACATAGGCAAAATTAATTTATGTTATAAAGTACCTAGTGGTCCTGGTTTTAGGTCTTAAAAGTACTATAACTAACTATGTTCTTCTTAGATTATCCTTTTGCTATTTTAGATTAGCGCCAAATAGGAGTAGGCGAAGTGGTCACGGACCACTTCACTAAGCCTATTTGGGCCACACGATATTTCCTCTCCTATTCAACAGTTTGTCACACGTCGATTGCGCAAAGTGTCAACCATTTTCTCCTGGGGCGCAAGCAACCTCCCCTTATCATAACAAGTCTGCGTCTTCCCTAGTGGATATTCCATCGCCGCAGAACTCCGGGAGTATGCCTCGATGCATACAGGGCAGGCCATCGGTCGGTTACCGACGACCGCTACCGACCGATGGCATATTTTCTCTACCGACCGATACTGACCAGTTTGTCACTCGAAGATAAATTCATTTTTCCTCCTTCGGTGACGAAACGGCATTAGGACTGTTCGAATTGAACCAACTATGAATCCACCGAATTAAATGAGAAAAAAGAAAAGTTGTCGGAAGACTAGGTACCGGTATAAGTTATACGTAATTACGTATACGGGTAGGTTGGTACGTGTGTACGTTGTGTGGTGTGGCCACGAAGGATGCTTGGAATGATTCTTGTTCTTGTTGTTCTTTGTTGTTGGAATGCTGTAGCCGGCCAGGGCTGGCTACGAAATACAGCTATATGTTGTGGGTGGGACCTACGGTCCCGTGATACTGTCAGAAAATAGGGGAAATATCGTATGACCGAAAGAGGTATAGCGCAGTGGCGTACTGCTAGACTAAAAAGCACGAAAAAATAAGTGCCAAGGAAAAAGATAGAAGAAAGACACGCTCAGAGCAACGCGAAAATACACGACAATTCAGTCCCTAATTGAATACACACTTGAATCTGACAGATACCCACAACCTTGACCATCACGTGATATACATTCAACCGACAAAAGTGTATAACCAGGTAATTACACGGATGTACGTTATGATAAACCATAAGCCGATTGTACTGCGTTTAGTAGCTTTTACAAAGGGAAGGAAGAGACATTAGCAAGGCTTTGTATGTCCTACGCTTCGACGAGATGTTGCCGCTTTTCTTCGGCGCTTAAATGTAAATGAGCCGGGAGAAGCGGTGGGTATTCTTTTCAAAGAACCCTACTCTTCGCCTGGCGGCTGTTTAAGGAAACGCTATATAAACATTATGAGCACTATAAACATTGCAAATCTGATTTTTGCAACTTATACACCCCACGGTTTAGAAAAAAAAAACTTTTCTCTTCCCAGCAATTGCTGCTATTAGGTACGTGTTACTCCGTTACTTGCAGCCACCTCCGCATCTGCAATCGTAACAATTTATGGATAACGACTCCCTTATGTAACTATGTAGGTATGGGCTCCGAACGAAGCCTTTTTCGTGTTATCGGAGATTTGTTTTCATGACCCTCGCGCTTCCTCTTTGTGCCTTTCCCGCCTCTCTTTGAGTGGGCAAGGCATAACCCATCGGGCTCGCCTGGCTGGCTAGGCAACTGGTCATTTATCACAATGCTAAGCTGAAGATCGCTCGTAGGTAAGCCTTGGAACAACCGTGGTGGCATCAATGGGCCTTTTTCTACTTCATCAGCCTGTGGGTTCTCCTTGATTGATCTGGGAGCGGCTGCCAGCGCAGCCGGCGGAGTGGACATGTTGAAGCTCGTGTATTCAAGGTCGATGGAGGGGTGGGCCATGGCGGCGAGTGTGGTATCTTTTTCATCGGAGGGAGAATACTCCTGACAGGCTAATATAGAACTCTGGTGAGGTGAGCTCCTGGACGCCAAATCCAATGCGGTGGGCGAACCTTCCCCGACGGCTTGCCCTGCCAAATAGTCGTACCCGTTCTGTTGGGGGAAGGCCTCTTCCGAGCACCGATGCCGTATTTCACGCACCCAGGCTTTCCAGCCGACCGACGGGCTTGATCGATCGATATCAGCACGCATCGCCAGCCAGTAAGGTGTCTTAGATGGGCCCTTGTGTTCCATACACCATACGGCAATGCTGGTGTCGAAATCCTGCTGGTGGGGACAAGGAGGTGGAATGGCGTATGCGTGTATCTTGGGTCCAACATGGATGGATGTTTCCATAAACAAGGCCCATTCCGCCGATGGGGTTTGCATAAACTGAAAGGAGACCCTTGCGCCGCAACCAAATAGAAGGATAGCATATTGATCGAACTTCTTTAGCTCGTAGGTTGTACATTTCGTATCCTGGGTCATCTTTTGATTCTTGGGTCAAAACGCATCAGTAACAACTCGAAAAGAAAAAGAAATATTGTCAAAGGGTAGTAATTTCAAAGACTACTTTTTCTTTCCTGCCGGCTCGTGGAAACCCAAAGGCGGAAGCGTTTACGATCACGGTGGTATTTCCGACTTTAATATATGTATATATGTATCACCACGGAAAGAGCATATGGTTTCTTACATTCGATCAAAGGCTTGCTCCCTTCGTTCGGCGAACGGCTTCTGCTCCGTCCAAGAATAGTGCCTTCGCCGGGTAGTTTAACGCCGCGTACCGAAAGAAGGTAGTAAATTCCCTCTTGGACAACGCTCATGCCGCGTGGCCTTGTTACGTCTCGGATCTACATGTATTCGATGTAGCCTGCGACGTATCCAATTTCTGGGTCTGCCGAACCAACGGTCGGATCCTAGCCATAGTACTATGCTAATATAGTGTGAAAAAAAGACCCGTTCCAAGACTCAGAGACCAGAAATGGACGCAGGGGAACTTAATCTGATAAGTTGTCACGCATTCTTGGTGCGGGTGCTCCCTCTATTTCTCCGCCATAATGAGGCGCCAGCATCTGATCCCTGTTTACTCGACCGCATGTTCACTTGGTAGCCAAGATGAAATTGATATGCGAGTTCGACGACGGAAGCACTGCCGATATCCAGACGGCCATAGATCGGAGTCCTTACGATGCTCGCGGATCCATTATTGAGGCGATTTTCTATTGCCAAAGCATTTTACCTGATTTGTTAGGCCTCCTGCAAGCCGAGGGATCTGTTCGGCATGCCCTCAGTACCTTTGAATCTAACCATGACCGTTACATCAGAAGCTACATATTGTCGCGTACATTAAACCAGCGGACTCGAACAACGCCGAGGGCCGGATTGATTCATACCTCATTCCAGTTGGGAGTGTTCCAAGCAACATTCAATGCTAGTCGCAATCCACGAAGCCAAGAAACCCTCGACTTCTTGCTAAATAAAGCCACCGAGTCAACGAGAAATGACCTCTACAAGCGAGCCAGGGGGTTTCCTTACCATCCTTCCATACATACCTGGTTCGGTCGCATAATCGATCGGGTCAGCCCTGACTCCCGGGCACTTGCCTACTTGCTTTCCTGTCTGGGCACCTCGGAAGTGCCACCAACCCTTATCAGCAACCATAAGACGAAAGCTGAGGTGGAGAAGCGTAGACAGTCTATGGGCAAGATGATGAAAGACCTCGTCCCTCACATCCTCATGGCCCGTCGAAACGTCGACACAGGGCGATTCGGTGTTGTTGTACGGTAACAGGTCTTTATTATTGTTTTTTTCTAGTTTGAATGAGGTATTACTGATGCCGGCAAAGCAAGGGTGGAGTTATATAAAGGGATAAACTATCCTTCGGTAGATTGCAGTAAATCGTGCGAACAAAGGGATTTACTTTTCGCGTTTTTTCGGCGTCCCCACTCGCGACCACTACTCCATTACGGAGGATTAGATGATGGAGGAAAGAGTACGATTCTGCTCTTTTTCCTTTCCTACTCTTGTAGATTGTTTGTCGATTCTGGCGTTGTTAAAAGGATATAATACGAAAGGACGGTATGCATTATATACATTCGTTATCAATTTAAGCCCTCGGTGGCGCATCACAGCGTATTTGCTTTCTCTACGCCGTCCCGACAGTTTAGATACGCTAATATTAATAAATCCCGCCATTAATGTGACGAGGCGACGTCCTGTCTCGTAGAAGAATGATCGGTAATTGGCGCGAAAGAAGGCATCGGCTTCTTCCAAGCTGTCCCTCTAGGGAAGGGCATAGGTTATCCAGCTGTCCCTTTCAATATAGATACCAGTTCTCGAAGGCTACTGCTGCTTGTATAGTATAGAACCATCCCGTCCGATGCTTACTTTGCCTTCTTTTTTCCTTCTTTTCCGTGTCCTCAGTAAAGGTAAAGATGAGACTAGGCATACTACGCCGGGCCTATTCTATGCCGTTATCCGATGGAAGGGATGCAGTATTCCCAACCGAGCCAAGGGCAGATTGCCGATTAGACATGCAACGATAACCCGAGTACTATACCGAGCTCGTATAATTTAAAGAGAGAGCGATTTACAAATCGATCACTTTCTACATGTACTATATTCGTCATTCCCCATTATTCATGTATTCCTTCCACCGGAGGGCTAGGCATCTATACCACCTTTCACCCGCTCTTAGCTTTCCTTCGCCACAGCACAATACTTCCTTGGGCATACACATACCCTATTAACATATACTTGAAGTTCTGTAAACATGACAACACCCGTTAAGTTTAGTTGCTTTTACGCTTTGCCAAAAGAGCTTCGAGATCTTATCTGGGTCACGGCATTCGAAAACTTGACCTTTATTCCATTGCGATATAAGAAGCGACGGCTCCTCGGCACGCCTCATCTACTCGCATGCATCTGTATAGAGACTCGAGATCTTTTCTTCCGTCGAAAGCCGGATAGATTGATGATGGGACCTGATACTATCCCGAGTCCGAACCAGATGCTGCCTATCCACTTCGACAAGGACGTTTGTCTGATCCAAGTCCATTTCCAGGACATGGTCTCACTTCTTCAATGTGCCGGGACCCACCTAATAAGGAACCTGGTTATAACTATATCTGCGAACCCTGATACGCCATGGTCTGAAGACGACATCCCGCCGGAACTTGATCCGAGTCTCTTACAAAATTGGGCGACGCGCATGAATCAACGCGATTTGGAGGCTGGTTTACAACTAGATAAACGAACTGTGAGGATGTGCATTTTCAACAAAAGATCCGATTTTTTAGGAAAGCTATTCGCATACCAGTCTTTGTTAAAAACGTACCAATTAACGAGCTGGGGACCCTTGATACCAGCCATATGCCTTTTACAATAATGTGCTTGAAGGAGATGGTATTACGTTCTGTTATCCTTAATCTTCATATATAAATAAAAGGATAAGATATCATGTGGCTTAGCCGTCTGGCACTTGGGATAAATTGCTATTCGACTTTAGAGGAGCCAGAGCTCCGTATAAAGCAGGGCTTATATAGTATTTATAATTTAAAGCTATTATGTATACGATTAAAGCATTAAGTAGTAAATAAAGCTTAATTGCTTTAATTAAAAATAACTACGTCCGAAGAGTTATAAGTGTGTCAAATATTAATAACGAGCCGCTGTTCGTTTTATTATCTTTTTGCTTTTAAGAACCCCCCCGGCGGGTAATGCCTATTTAATAGGTTTATTAGACCTTACGAGGCCTTAGTTTGGCCCCCCTTTTTCGCGAAATAGATGGTGTATTATTTCTAAACTTCGGTCCTCGATGCAACACTAAGTCGGGGATAGGTTTGTTTGCAGCTGGGAAAAGACCCATTCATATAAACATGTGCGTTACTCTAGGAGAGACGGGCTATGTATATAAAGGACCGACGCATGTATTAACTAGTCCTCATAACCAGCTATAATCCTCTGATTACCGCTAAGACGAAAAGATAAAAAAACCTTAAGATGTCAAGCCTGAAGAGAACCAACAAACAATAAAACTTGCGGACGTCGAAGGTGCCATCAAGGCTGAAAACATAAGTGTTTCAGTTACTGAAACTAAGCGGAGAGGAAGGCCGCGCAAGTCGGGACATGACGATCCGACAGCTAATAAGCCGTACGAGGGACTATTCAAGGCTACCATCCTAGGTGATCTCAGCCCGCCAATGCTCGAGGTGGTGGATCTCCGAGACAATGTGACGGGAGAAGAAAAATCATGGAAGGAGCCACTACTATGCCTAATTTGCAACCACGAGCTTAAGTGATGATGCTATGTCGTCGCATTATATCTAGCCGTCCAATAACCCTAACCGTGTTGACCCACCCCCTTTTTGTCACCTTAGATAAAAAACACCTGATATTTAATTTGAAGATATCTCGACCAAAACGAATTGAATAAATTAGGAAAACGCAGAGCACCTGTATTTAGCTCACAGGATACCGGCACCTGATGGGCTTAAGCCGTCCAGAGCTCGCTCAGCAGAGAACAGAAGGTCGGCGGCGTAAGAATAGCCCAGGAGTGGTTAATCAGCTCAAATTAGACCTCATGGACCCCACCCAGCAACGGATAGCTAATACCTTTATTAAGAATTTTGACAAGGCTCATTTCCAACGGCTTCTTGTCGAATTTATCGTCGCCGGGAATCACTCCTTCGCCATCGCCGACGAGGCCCCCTTCCGCAGACTGCTCGAATACGCGAGCCCATCCGTACAGCGGTGCAATGCCCTTATAAGCCGGGTTATTATCAGGTCTAGGATACGGGAAGCGTTCGACCTCCATAAGGAACGGGTGGTGCAGGTGCTTCGGGAGGCACCGGGCCTAATCCATTTTGATGGCTGGAGGTCTCCTAATCGGCTCCATTTATATGGCGTTGCTTGTTTTTTTCGAGATGAGAATAACAGGCCCTGTAAATTAGTCCTGGGGATCCCCGAGCTGGCTGCGGCTCACAAGGGTTCGAATATAGCAGTGGCGGTAGCCAAGATTATCGACGAATTCGGGATCAGGGATAAGGTCGGTTATTTCACCCTTGATAACGCCACTAATAACGATACGGGTATGGATGAGCTCGGCCAGGAGCTCGGCTTCATAGGCTCGCAAAGGCGGTGCCGTTGTTTCGGCCCCATCCTAAACCTTTCGGCTAAGGCACTGTTATTCGGTGGCTCCGCCGAAGAATTCAGTGAGCAGGTGACCGGCGCCAATAGCCTATCAGATGCCGAACACGATATCTGGCGCCGGCAGGGACCTGTTGGGAAGCTTCATTTGGACTGGCTCATACGGTAATATATGGGATGTCTTATTAGCATTCGAATATCTCCTTAAAGAGGTCGAGGACTATAAGGCGAATGAGGCAGAATTCCCGGATCGGAACCACTTTCGATTAAACATTAATGCGGCCTGGCAGAAGCTCGATTCTTACTATTCAAAGCTCGACGAGACTGCTGTTTATTATGCCGCCCTGGCACTTCACCCGGGCTATCGATGGAGGTGGTTCTTCGACAACTGGGCCGGTATCGAACAGAGGGAATGGGTAACGGAGGCCATGGCCCTGGTTCAGGGTGTATGGAGGGCTCAGTATCGCAGGCAGGGAGGGGGCCGAGCCGGGGGCTCTACGGTGCCCCGGGATAGCCAGGATGACGAGAATCAGGGTGAGAGGCCACAGGCGAAGCGGCAGAAGGCTAATGGATTCCGTAATTTTGCTAAGAGCGCTCGCACGGGTATCAATAGCGACCTACCTAATAGGTCACCTGATTTTGATGAGTATGAATACTGGATAGACCATCCTGAAGATGGCGATGGCCAGGTCGAAGACCCTATTGGATACTGGCATGCCCATCGGGAGAGGTATCCGAATCTCTCCCGTATGGCCCTGGATTTTCTGACTGTACAGCCGATGTCTGCCGAGTGCGAGAGGCTATTTTCTGCGGCAGGGCGAATGGTTACAGCACAGCGTAGTAATCTAGACGCCAATACGATAGGGCTGTGCCAGGTACTACGATCCTGGCTACGGGCGGGTGTTATCCAGAAGTTGGACCCCTTGTTTTATGGGGTGGTAGATGAAGAGCAGAATATTAAGCTTAGTAAATTGAGCATCGATGAGCTCGATAAGTGGGCTACGAGCTGGTTAAATACACACTTACGGACTATACTGTTCAGAAAGTGGGTACAGAATAAGCAGCACCTCTGCTGGGATAGATAGTAATGACCTAGGCACATCCCTTCCCATGTACATCAGCGCTCTGCGGATCGTTTAGCTATATCCCGTTCTATGTACCACTCGCTAGCTGTATATTATATCGCCTGGATTAACCGTGGTGAACCGTGATTGGCTGTGTAGTTCTACTTACCTATATAATCCCTTCCGTCGGATATCGGCGCGGAATAGGATATGAAGGACAAGTATGCGACGCGATAATGCCGTTAATCTCTAATTTATATCAATCCATCGGGGCTTACACTAAACCGTCTCCCGAAAGAAGGGGATCTAAGACCGATGCAGGCATGCGCATGAAGCATAGGAAGAAAAGGGGCCGAAGGCGAGACGTAATACCAGCACCGATACCAACACAACCTCTGCTCTCATACCACTTCGCCTTGCGAAGCAACGAGGGGGGTCGCTGATCTCCTCTGCCAGTATCAATCAACCCATAAACAAGGCACACTTCGGGCAACCGATGGCACTGAACGTAGGAAAGTACAAAATCGCCTTGCCCAACGCGCTTATCGTAAGTAATAATTTACATATTTAAAAGCGGCTATCTCTAGGGGGCGGAGGGTTGACTAGCTATACAAGGAAACGACAGAAACGCTTACGAGACTCAACCATTTCAACATCTCCACAAGGCGTCAGCGTCACATATCCCACGCTTGATTCCTCCTCATCCTCCAAAACTAATGGTAACCCAAAGACTCGATTTATACAGTAAACCGCCCACCACACCCACCACACCAGAGGCTCTGGTGTGGTGGACACGCCAACCGGCTATCTCATCGTCCATTTGCTCGCTACCTTATTGTGCCCCAGCCGCCACTCCCCCTACCGCCGGGAAAGGATAGCTTGGATAGACCCAGCATTGTGGTGGAATTCTCATAGGCCTGGAGGATTCTAGATCGTTCCTCTTCTCCATCCTCAGGCTCCAGAACCACTGCCTCGTCGTAATGGCGCGGAACCACGGTCTGGGTGTCGTCGTCGTCGTCGCCGCCGTCACTCTCATAACGACAATTATCCCCATCCTCACTATCCCCATCCTCACTGCTGTTGACAAGGTCCGCTTCCTCGTCGTAGCCATCGTACTCCCAAAACCATGCGAGGGCCTCATCAGACCAACTGGGCACCACGTAGGTGAAAACAGTCCCGCCCATCTCCCTGTCGTACGCCTCCACAGAAACGTAACAATTCTCGTCGGCGCGGGGCACAGTCTCAGAGGGCTGGCCTCCGGGGCCAGACTCCCCTGTATCTCCCAGGACCTCGTACTCATCGAGACGAGGGGTGACGGGCACCGACTCCGGATAGCTCCCGTTGTCGTCCACCAGCAGCTCTGGGCGGTAGCCGGCAGGCAGCCTGAAGCTGCCGTCTGCCAGCCGTGTTTCCCAGTCCGCACGGGGCGCCTTGTCCACCTAGTCCGGC
>JAOXNK010004303.1:0-11267 GCA_028566675.1 Hypoxylon intermedium | reverse complement strand
GGCCCCATCTACCCTTGTCGCAATTACAATCCTGGACGGCCTAGGGAACCAGGGAACACACTACCTGACTACTACGAACCTAAACACGGATAGTGCCATATCCGCACACTCGGTATGAACTTTCTGTACCTAACCAGCTAAACACTAACAATGGATAAGGGTTTATGACGATATGGCTACTCTCTTGATTGGCTAGTCCGACCTCCGTATGCATGCTCCCGTTTCTGCTGCACTGCAGGTGCTGCTTGTTAGGGTTGCATCCATAGCTCACGTTTCCCTCCAGCATGCAATTGCACTAGATCAGGTACCTGCTTGCCCTGTTTTGGTGTAACTCCGTCTCCATAATGTCGATAACGGAGCTACATACATAGGCTGATAGGTAGGTACATGTACGATTTGCATTACCCGTTGTCCATAGGGAAACAAGCGGGGGAGCTATTTTCAATTTTAATATTTCCAATTTGCTACTCGCTGCTCGCGACTCGCGACTCGCTGCTCAGCAACACCAAGAAACACAATCGCATGCCAATCTCCCCGTCTCAAATTTCAATGGACAGATCTCTATGCACGATGCCATGTTTCTCCCCATATGTAGCATCAGGCCAGTAACATGCTCGACATCAGTCCATCCCGCAGAAACAGTTTGTTGAAAAGGATGGGCCGAAGTGATGCAATGCGAGTAAGCTACCACAGCCAAATCGGGTGTCATCAGCCTACGAATTGGCCAATCATCGTAGCTGTGTGTCTCATTCCAGCCATTCACCGCTTCTCGATTCGTGGCCCAAGCTCGCGGCGCTTCCACCCGCATGCGGGACAGCTCGAATACGAATACGACGGGAGGAGCACGGATAGATGTGTAGAGTGGCCTGATGAGGGAAAGGGGTTAAGCGGATGTAGAATTTGATAGGCCGATAATATTGGCTACGTACATGCCCAGCAACATTCCATCCGCGGCCCACAATCTACACTACCTAGAGCTAGAAGCTGAAAAGAAACGGAAGAGAAGCTGTGGAGGCTTACACTACATAGCAGCCTAGCTTTGTGGTGTAAGGGGGCAGAGGGGGCAACACGGGGCTGCACGGGTTGGAGATCGCCTCAGCTTGCCCGTAGGCAATATAATCATCATCGACCAGTATGTACAAAGGGCTGTCTACCTCCTAGCACGCTAGTGGTAGATGTTTAGTTGGGAAGAGACGTCAATGGAAGAGACGACGCAGTTTGGAGCCCAGCTGGGATGCGGGATGCATTTATATATGTATTTCTGAGTCAAAGTTAATTGCCATAGGCCGTGAGTACAGTTTATCTTTAACTCTCCCAAAACTTAGACGACGGCCTCGTGCGTGGAATCAACCGTGACCTTTAGGAAGTTTATTGTTTATCATAGTAGTCTAGGCTTCGAGATTACGCCAAGGGCTACTCTAGGCGGCAAATAAGCAAACGCAACATGTATATAAACTCTAGTTCATCTGCACGAGTAAATGTGTCCGAGCGAGAAAACCCAGGACTTGGTTCATGCTGCTATTCATACGGCATATGCACTTCATGTTGTGACTTGTTACTAAGAAAATAAGGTCTGAATTGTCCTTTGTAGTAGTATGGTAAGAGGTCCTCTGTGTTGATAGTCTCATAGTCAGATTTAACCCAAACTTAAGTCAATGTGTCATTAATGAATGTACAACCTACTTAGGCCTTGTAGAAATGATAAAGAAGGTATCGCTATCTACGTCGTCTACTTCGAGTTTTGTGCGGAAAGTGAAAGAGACAACAATGTCCTTATAACACAATCTCTGATGGATTTGAACCTCAAACCAGACTCAAGCCCCTGATAGAAGCCATGCAAAACCCCCGAATTACCTATACATCAATAAAATAATACACTCGCTTCATTCAGCGTCAATTCTTGAGTAATTTTGAATGTTTCAAGTAGTTTTAGGCATTCAACTTTGGGGTTGCTTTTAATGTATCATGTATCTCATCACGAAACACTGAAGTTGTTGAGATTTAAATCGTAAGTAGGCAATGTGATAAATTTTAGATCTTACCTACACAGGGAATCAACAAGTATAGTCAGTTATGCTGTCTCGGCATTATAAGGTGTTAATAGTTATTCCGTACTTTCCTATACTGTTTGCTTAGATGTCTCGCCTCGAGACGTGATGATAGTCCAGTTCAATACAAGAATCAGTGTTCGCTACTGGAAGCATGCTTGACGTGGCCCCTCGTTGTTAGACGGGTATAACCCCAATGAACGTAATAGCTTCCCCCTTTTTATTATGGGTGAGAACTAGATAGATACGCTGTCTCAACGGTAAAGGGGCATTTGAAAGTAATCCTAGAAATCATGCTGAAGTTCCAAGCCTTCTGAAATACCAGTATCAGATCGTGAGCATGATCCTAGGAGAGGCACAGAAGAGGCTTGCACATTTGGCTGTTTTCTCATCCCCAACTCTCTAAATTATGCTACCATGCTATATTAACCATGGCCCTTATCCTCATATTGCCTCGTACAAGTACAGTATTTCTGTAGAGTTGTTATCGTTGCAATATACACATATAATAACCCTATAAAGGCAGATGTTCCACACAACTGGTTGAGCCAACACCTTCGCTCGATTACATCGCCCTTAAGCAACCTCTTCCATCAACAGATTTCTCAACTACTCTAGAGAAAATAAAGACCATTTACGAGCTGGCCTGGTCACTACCATCGTCATCACCAATGACATCGTAGTAATCGCCAAAGGTATCCTCGTAATCCTGATCCTCATCCCACTCCTTACTCTCCTCTTCCTCGTCGTCATCAAAGACCTCCGCGAAGTCATCCAGAGTGTCCTCGTCCTGGTACGCGAGCTCCAGGTCATCGCTGAGCGCCAAATCGCCCTCGCCGTCGACGAGCGTGTCGTCGAACTCGAGCTCGATGGCGTTGCTCTCGTACTGCGCCTCGGCGTCGTCGTCGTACCCGCTCCACGCGCCGTCCTCGCGCCCCGTGATCGACAGGAACAATACGTAGCACTCGTCCACCTCGCCTTGGTGATGCTGTACTCGACCTCGCGCGACTTGAGCATCGCGAGCCCGGCCTCCACGTCCGTCCCGATCAGGTACACCTTGGCTCCGGCCGTCGCGTTCTTGTACGTGCACACCGCCGGGAAGAAGATCTCGTCGTTGGTGTCGATGGCGGCGAGCATGCTGGGCGCGTTCTCGCTTTCGTCGTCTGTGTAGTAGAAGGGAGTGAGTGCCCTGTATGCATGCATATTAGTGAGTTACTAGGTTACTATACTAGGTAGAAGATACGGAACGGGATCCGGGTGCTCTTACACGTAGGCGGCGGTGGCCGGCAGGGTCTCTTCGTCGGCAGAGCGAAGACGGCTGACGCCGACCTTGGACATGGTGTTGTTGTAGTAGTGGAGGACGCCGCTGTTGGGGGTGGTCAGGACGACGTCCTCGTACCCAGACCACAGCGTCGTGCAGGTGCTGTAGTACGGCAGCGAGTTCTGCGAGCCGTTCTGCTGGAGGTAGAGGTTGCCGTCGTCGCACGTCGCGAGGACGTACTCTCCACTGGACCCGTTCAGGCTCAGGGTGCTGTACCAATACCCGTCCAGTTCGCTCTCGTCGAGGTCGTAGGGGGTGTCGGGAAGGCTGAGTCCGGTAAAGCCGAGGTCTGCGTCTTTCTCGATCACGTAGCTCGTCAGGTCGTAGAGCTGCGAGCTGTTGCCGGTTGAGTTGGCCGCGGCGCGTCCCGCAAGCTCGGTGTAAGCTCTCTCAGAGAGGGCCAATCGGCTCTGGATTCCAACTCTGCCATTGCTGGTGCCGTCCGTTTTGTTTCTGAGACGAGAAGAGTTAGCGAAGAGAACACAATATAGTAGACTGCTTCCAAGACTTACCCGATGCAGTACGAGGCAATGATGTGATCCGTGCCGTTGAGCAGGCTCTTGCTGCCCTTGACAAGGCCGAAGCCGTTGTAAAAAGCGTTTACATCGTTCTTGACGCTGATCGTTGTAGATATGCCGGAGCAGTTGTTAGTAGGCTTCAAGCCGGTATCGAACGACTTATCAGTAGCATTATAGCTAGCCTGGACAGCTACGGCAGCGGCAGCCTTGATCGATGGAATGGTCTCGACACCTACAGCCCCCTTGCACTTCTCGCAGCCGTTGAACGTGGTGACGGCAAGCTCTAGACCAACCGGGATACCGAACTGGACAGCCACCTCGACGGAGCCTTCGGCCTCGAAGGACGGCTTGAATTGAGGCGTGAATCCAGTCGATGTAGCACCGCCCTTGGTCCAGTCGTAATGATATTGTGCCTTGGCAAGGCTGATGTCGGCTCGTGCAAGGGCGGAGCCGGTCATGTTGACGCTGAACTTGAGCTCGGTGCCGATGGAGATGACGGGACCAATGCTGGCGAAGCCAATGGTGAAAGGGGTAACCGGAATATCGTAAAGGTTGTTCCTGAACGTGTCCTCGCGGTAATACTGAGCGTGGACGCCGAGACCGACGCCAATGTTAAGGTTGATGTCGGCCACGAAATGGCCATCGGTAATGCCCTTGGAGACTACGATGGTGATGTTACCTTTGGTGTTCAACGATCCCGTAAGACCACACTTGACACAATAGAAGCTGATGAAGTTGCCCTTGTTCACTGTCGTCTGTTTCTTGCTCCCTGCGGGCCGCAGATCTGTCGAGGCCGGCAGCGAGCCGATCGTCTTGATCAGAACCGCGTCACCCCAGGGGCTTTCGACAATCTTCGCACCTCCCTTGGGCTTGCAGGCATTTGCCACCTTCTTCTTCTCGTCAGCTGTCTTGGCGTCGTTGCATTCCTTCGCAGCAAGCGGGAGGATCAGCTTGTCGAAGTCCTTCTCGAACTTGTTGGGCTGACCAGTCAAGACGTTTTTGCCGACTTCGACGACTGTCTTGCCAGCTTCGAACACAGTGGTGGCAACCTTTCCGATGTTCTTCTTGGCACTTTGAGCAGCGGACTTCACTCGTGCTCCGGTATTCTTGATGGCGGTCTTCGCCCCGTCGGCCAGCTTGGACGTGCCCTGGGAGATCTTGTCAAAGACTACCCGTCGCTTCTGGACTTCGCCTTCGTCGTCGAACAGGATGTTTTCCACCAATGAACCATAAGAGAAGTTACCTGCCTCTAGGTACCCAAGCCCCTCATCCAGGTCATCATCGAAGTAAGGGCCAAGACACGCGGTAGGGAGCCCATACTTCGTATCTGCAGGCGCTACACAAGTGGTGGTCGCTGATGGAGATACGGAGTACATTGTAGAGGATGGATAGCTTGAGTCAGCGCCTGTCGGAGAAGCAGTTGTTGCAGAAGCACTCGCTGTGCCGTAGGCAACACGCTGGTTGCCGTAGGTTCCCCAGGCTAGGTTCACGTCGGAGACTAGGTCCTCCATAGCCTTCGCCTGTCCGGCAGCGGTTGCCGAGAGTGTCTCATAATCAAAGGTGACTTGATTAGCGTTGAAGTAGCAGCGCTGGCCGAGGTGGTAGTCGCCACAGCCATCGGTGTACGTGACGAAAATGATGTTTTCGTGATTCCATGCAGAGAGAACGTGTTCAAGTGCAGACAGGTCACTATAGTGTTATTTAGGAGTTAGTATTGAAGTTAATCAGGGGTAGGATGGCATGCAACAAAAGCGACGCTCAAATGCAAGATTATGTCGGAAGTATGCCGCCGCTGACAACGGCTTTGCAGAGAAATAGGGGCGTAGATATACTAACCTGAGCGAAATAAGAAGATCTCCTGCCGGGGTAACAATCACGCCTACGACGAGAGATGAATGGTCCAGGACAACAGAAGGAGCAGTCCATCGGGGAACAGCCACGGCGTAAATTCCGGCCGAGCCTATCGTAAATGCTTGTCAGATGATTTGTTGATCAAAAGGATACCCCCGAACCGTGCTGGCTTTGGAGTAGAGTAGAGGAAAAAAGAGTATATATATCACGTACCTGAAGTACCCTCTTGAGCATAATGGATCGCCGAACCCGATCCAGGACCCTTTGGAGTAAGATGGGAAATATGGTCTCCGTTGTGATCAGCTGGGATAGCAGGCAACAGTGTAGCTATAGGGCCAAGCCTATCTGTTGGGTACTCCCATGTCGAGGTAGGCGAAGACGAAAGTGTTTCTGATACGGTATTGGCTGAAAGCAGAAGCGTTGGAGTGGTCACCGGTGTAGATGAGGTTCGTACGGTGCCATTGTATAGAACTGTCGCGGAGGAGCTGGACGAGGAACTAGAAGAAATAGTCCCGTTTGTCCCTGGGTAGAATCTCTTTCCAGGATAGGCGAGAACAGTGCTTCCCGCCACAAGCGAGATCAACCACTGCGATCTCATGGTGGTAAATATTATATTAATAATGAGAAGAGAAGTAAAAGAGTGTGGGTTGTCGTATAAATCAAGCAAAGAGTGACAGCCGCTTACCGATCAACTTATATATGAACATGTAAGTGATGGGCAATACAAGGGCAAGAGATAAGGGAACCTGAACTCTCACGCAAGAAGCGGTGGCATATTGCAGAAGGTAGGATATTCGAGTCATTTTATCTGAAGACAGAAAGACCCTCGAAGCCATATCAAGTCCCATAGCACAATGATTTACAGGGCTAGACTCGGTCTCGATCGCGGCGTGCTTTCCGCCCAGCGCTAGCAGTCGAAGTCATATTGGGCTACCCTCGATCGCCTATGAAGTTCAGCTCGGTAAGAAGCGTCCGCTCTTTCGATTCTAGTTTAATAACTGTATGTTCCGGTTGGTTTCTCTTAAACTTGGTATGCTTTGGAGGCGCTTGGGTCATACTGTAGTGCGTTTAGAATCACTAGCTATCTTTGGGCCTGCATTGTTATGGGCTGATGATGATTTGGTTCTATCATTTCGAATTTTGTCATGCTTGCTGTATCCTTAATGGATGTGGCCATGTCTAAAAAGAGGAGTTAGTTAAGTCGAGTCATTAGATGTAGTAGTTAGATCAGAAGCCTTCACATAACAGCTGAACAATACTCTTTAGTGAAGTACAGCTACTGTAATTTGACAATATGAAGTAGATACTCTCAAAGATCCGCCTAGTAATATCCCCAGGTTCCGTATGTCAATAGATCCCGAAGACGATGGTTCTGGCAAGCTGGGAGTGCTAAAGGGGACTTTGCAAAGAAGGCGGCCGGCTATATTAGCCGTTAGTTAAGCTGATCATCTATCTAGTGGACGGGTACCCACAGATCTAAGCTGTCTAGAGCTACACTACTCGACTCGAATTAACGCGATTCACAGTAGCACTATATATGGTGTTTCGCGTAGAGTCGCTCAGCTTATAGCAGATAGCGATCGCGAGTCAGATTTGGGTTATATGTGCATGGAGAATGATACGCTAGTCGCCAGGGTCTACACTAGACTGCCGGTAACCCTCATCGAACCCGACGGGCTGGGAGGTTAGTTCGGATAGACTCTAACCGCGGTGCTATACCTATCCTAGCCCGTAACCCGTTCAGCTGAAGGACTTTTATAGCTCCGGCACAGCTGAGTGTGGTCTGGATCGCCCACCCCTATAGCATACATATAGAAATTAACCTACATGGAGGATTTTAAGCCTTCATCTCTGGTGGATAGCGTACGTCGACATCTTGACGACCTAATGATTTAAGCGACGAGCTCCTGATTTTCAGCTGGTTTGTGCGAAGTGTTAGTCTTATATTATCCCTACAGACCCTTAAAGAGTAACCAGATCGGAATGATCGAGGGCATGGGTCCTGGAAGATGATCTCACGACCCACGAGTATCCATTGTTCTAAACTTGAGTATCACGATCTTGATATTCTGTATTACGAGATGCAGCTCTCACTGAAAATAAGGGGTTCGCCCTTCCCTTTCTCTAGCCGCGTGCTTCATTCCCTTCTCTTCCCTTTTTCCCATTATACTAAAACATAATTTGATCGTTGAAACTGGCGTCTCGTCTATAATCTAATACAACATCATCTAGGCACCTAATAACTATGGTACGCCCACCAAACATGAATAGTTACTACAATGTTACAGCAAAATATCCCACGTACGTAACTCCCGACTCAATAACAGCAAGACGACCTATGTACCTAAGTACCTAGACAAATACGCCGACACTCCCAGGGGGGAAAATGGTACGCCTGGTTTACCAAAGATATCGTGTCGCCCCTTTTCCAGTCGGATTTTTTATTTTTTTATTTTTTATTTATTTAGATATTTCCCACATGTGAAAACGAGGCTGGGCGAAGGGAGTCATTTCTCCAACTGGACAGGACGTCAAATATGTCGGCAGCGTATAGCGAGGCTCATGTATGGGTAATAGCACTAATTATACCACCTACCTAGGCAGGTATAGGTGCAGCGCGCGGGGATAGCCTGATAGGTCGGATATAAGTCCGCCATGCATATGGGATGTGTGGCTACTACCTAGGCAGATGATGAAGTCGTCGCAATGGCGATTTGAGGCTCGTCATCGGCGGCGGTGAGTACGTTGACTGCATATCTTGGCTTCGATTGCTATTCGCTCTATTGTAGTCTTGGGATCACCTACAAACATCTGGCGGTGTCGCGAAACTTGCTATAGAAGGTGACAATGGTGCAACGACGACTTATCTGCCTATGCCAGTAACCTGACGTTGTCTTTCTTTTAGATCGAAGCGGACCACGCAGCTTTCAATGAGTGCCTGGCGCGATGCACCCAAGATCTCCAGGCATCCATTTAGGAGCCTACGGAGATTCCCCGCAAAGGTGTGGTTCTTGGTGTGGAGTGTCGGCGTGAGTCGAACCTCAAATCCTGAAAGATCCACGCCCAGCACGATGGGAGAATCGGACTTGGCGATCGGATATGTGCCCAAACGGGCTAGACGTAGGGACAGAAACGGCTCGCCGGACGGATCCCGGAGTCACTTCACTAGGAGTCTAGGACAACAAGCGGTATGGCGATATCTTGTTGCATATGATAGTACGCATAAGGCTACGACTCTTTCTTCGTCATCCTCAGGCAGCCAGATTACACGTTCGGGATAGTATACGTAAGCTCCTATAAACATTCGTCACTACAGCACTAGTAGTATTCAGCTCATACATCGAGTACGACGAAATCAAGGCAAGCTAGGGATGCGAAGGGAAGGTAGTCGTAACAGTTGTAGTTGTTCTGCTTCAAAGAATGAGTCTTTCTATGTCGGCGTCTGACTCAGAGGTGACTGCGCTGCGTTCTTGACCCCATCTTACTGGTCACATTTCCCGATCCGGTAACATCCAGATAGAGTAGTATGCCGACCGCCAGGTAAGGTGACAACCCTATAGGGACACCCTATAAGGCTAGATAGATAAACATGCCTCGCTCGATCTTATCATACCTACCAAGGTATATAAGCCAGCCAGCCTCGTTGCCTGAGGAAATGCTTTCCCCTACCGAC
The DNA here is from genome assembly GCA_028566675.1 of Hypoxylon intermedium. Taxonomy (NCBI): domain Eukaryota; kingdom Fungi; phylum Ascomycota; class Sordariomycetes; order Xylariales; family Hypoxylaceae; genus Hypoxylon; species Hypoxylon intermedium. The sequence goes on along the minus strand of JAOXNK010004303.1, from coordinate 1,856 downwards.
AAGACACGATCTGAGCAAGAGACACAAGACTTCCCAGGACTCAGAGAACCATATTCTATTTCACCAGCACCTGCAGGCATTACTTGCAACTACTTCCTACCCACGTTGGCGAAAACACCATCAACTCTACCAACACCAGCACCAGCACCAGCAACAGCAAACCAGACACACACACACCATGAGCCACACGCAAGACAAAGCCCACTCCTCCGCCCTCCTAGGCGCCATCCTCGACGGCGAGAAGGCCCAGTCCCAACCCGCCCGCCCCAAAAACACAACCTCGGACTCCGCCTCCATCTTCTCCACAAGTAGCTTCGGCAGCGCCAAAGCCCTGCTCAAGAAGCACACCTCGAGCTCCAAGCCGGCGCCGAAACCGAGCAAATCTAGCAGCAGCAGTGGCACGACCGAAGCCGAGCTCCTTCGGATCGCGCAGCAGAACCAAGTGAGGATGAATATTTAGATTCTCTCTCTCTTTTTCTACTCTTCTCTTTACGTGTGGCTCTTTTATTTTAATTTGTTTTTAAAAGGGGGGGAGAGAGAGATATGTTAGTCGTATTCCGACGTTTCCGAGAAGAGCTGCTTATTCGGTATTACATAGTAATGGCGACGACGGTCGGTTGTTCCCAGTACTCGGTACTAGAGTAGAGTACTAGGCAGACAACACAACGAGTGCACGAGAGCAAGGCACCTCGCAAGAGCTCGCCCGGTCGGTCTATCCCGCGGGACGGATCGATCTTCGGCGCGCACCAACACCGCAGCTATGGCTTCGATGTGCGCCGGCCCGGAGGGCGGAAGCTCTCTGGGCTTTCATGGACGAGAGAACCAGGGTAGGAGAGCTTGGCGTTTTGGGATTCATGAGTGGGTGGTACTTGTGTAAACGAAGCATATTATCTTCATGATGGGGGGGATTCTGTTTCCTAGCGGTATCCACGAACAGCAACAATTGAAGTGGAGAGCATTCCAAGAAGGATGAATAGGGGGGTATCTCTGGTGTGTTTGTCTACTTACGACAGCAACTAAACTACCTAATCTGAAATAATGACTTGGTAGCAACTCTCACTTAATTTCCAGTTATTAGACAACAATAGCAGCAACTCGAGCATAACTCGTCTACGTATTCTCTAGAACGTGTCGTCCAGAATATCTTGGTTCATCTTGACCATCGTAGGGCTGTACTCAGAGGAATCTTCCGGCGCCGCGCCGGCCTCAATTAGAATGTTGTCGACGATGCGTCTGCTCGCCTCCCGTGCTATTGCATCCTCTATTAGCATCCATGACCTGAAAGCAGAGTCCCTAGGCATTTGCAGCCGAGAAGACGAAAAAAAAAAAAAAACTTACCAGGCGTTTGCATCAGCTTACTCGGCGGCAGCGCAAACTGGATCGTCTTCGGGGGACTCATGCCCACAAACTCGTCGTCATCATCTTCGTCGCTCTCCCACCTAATCTCGTCGAGTTTCTTCTTCCCCTTTCCCTTATCCTCCGCCTCCGCGAACACATCCCGTGTTTTCCGCGCCGTAGCCGGCGTCTGCACGCTTACTCCGGGGGTTCTCGGGGCACCGCCCGCACCCGCACCCGCAGCACCGAGACGGCCTCTAGCGTGCTTCAGCGGCGACATGTACAACTCGCTTCTCAGCTTCGGCGCCGCCATCTCGGGGGAGCTCATGGGGCTATCGGCCCACAACGCGCGGCGCGCCCGATCTTCGTCTCCCTCGCCTTCACTCTGGCCCTCTCCGCCATCGGCGTCGCCCAGGACATTGGCAAACGGCAGCCAGCGGCCCTCCAGCACGCTCTTCCTCCAAATTTTCGTGACGCCGTCGGCGCCCGTGCTCACCAGGACCTGACCCTGGGAGTCAAAG
>JAOXNK010004292.1:0-11276 GCA_028566675.1 Hypoxylon intermedium | reverse complement strand
ACCCCACCGCACATACTATGAGCGAGTTCGCTGCCGCTGACTTCCTCTCCTCCTCCTCCTCCTCCTCCTCCGCCACCTCTGCTATCTCTACTTCTGGCTCTTCTGCTGTCTCCGTGTCTACCGCTGGTTCCACCGCCGCCGAGTCCGACCTCGACTCGCGCTCGAGCCATGGCCCCGCATCCGAGGGCGCTGCCAAGATCCGCCTGAAGTGATGTGATGGGAGGAGCAAGGTCAGGTTAGCATTCAAAGCACGAGCAGAGAGCGAATGTGCGAATGCCATTCACTCAGTCCAAGTTATAAACCTACCACCACCACCCTCCCCCCCCTCTTAAGCACGAGAGATCTAAGATAAATCTAACGCCGCCGCGTTTCCAAGGTCGTCCTCATATGTATCCGGTTTTTTTGGTTTCTTTTTCCTTTTCTTATTGATATCATCGTCTCTATTTCAATGTAGCAGCTCATTGGGAGCTTTCACTTTACGCGCGGTTAATGTGTATGTATGTATGTAGAAAGATAGGCACGGTAGTAAACAGGTTATTCAGACTATTTACTCTCCCTCCCTCCCTTCCTCTCTCTCTTTCTCTCTCTCTCCAATGATGCATGATCACCCCTTTTCATTGTAAAACTCATTAACAGAAACAGAAAAATGTCCTAGTCCTCAGTATCTCATTAAAGCACAGCCGCGGTCGCCTCGGCGTGCCCAGCTATGCACAGCAAGGAGAGGGAGGTATTAGTTATATACAATACTAGGTACAGCGGAGTAGGACAATAGCATTATCAACGAATCGTTCGTCGTGGGGGGGGGAACTTGATACGCTCCTCGGGTCTCAAAACAAGACGTGTCTAGACCCTCAATCACGGCCGGCGATTTCCGTGCAAACCAGAAGCACTTTTCGCCCAACCTTCATAAACCTGCCTGGTTGACATGTGAATGAGTAGAGAGTGTAGCGTTGCTCTGTGGTGCTCTTTTGTATTGAGAGTACCTGAGCTGTCTAGGATGAGACTTAACGACCGGCGAGTGCTCCGGGGGGCATTCCTGCTCCCATTCCCTGAAGCTTGGCTGCTAGCTGGGGGTACTTTTCTTGCACCTGGATCTGTGTCCGCGTAGCCTCTGCGTAAGAAAGGGCGTTGACGATCTCTCCAGGCGTCCTGGCAAGCTCGGCCGCGCGCTGGAAATACTTGAGCGCATCGGTGATCTTGCCTTGTTGGAGGAGGAGCTGGGCCATTGTAGCAACCGCGATATCACATTCAGGATCAACTATAGACACGGTCAGTACGAGTTTCTCATCTAGTTTTAGAACGGTGCTCTTACTGATTAAAGCCTTCTCGCATAACTTCTCGGCCTCGGAGAATTCAGACGTCTGCTGGAAGAGGGCTAGGGCTTTGTTGATCAGGGGTAGGACATTCATTGCCATAGGCTTGGTTTGCTTTTCCATCTCCATGGCCATGTCGAACTTCTGGATCGCGTCGTCATACTTGTTCTGGTCGAGGAGTAACTCTCCGTAGTAGTTGTACACATCAGGGACCTTCTCGAAGTTCTTCACGCAGCGACGGAACGTAGCCATGGACGATGCGACAGAGCCCATCTTGTATTGCGTTACACCGAGTTGGATATGTGAGAAGATAAAGGAGCTGTCAAGGTCAATCGACTTCTGGTAGTCTTTGGCAGCGTCTTGGAATTCGCCGTGGATGAAGTGTAGCTGCGCACGGTGATAGTAAACGTCGGCATCGCTGTCGTTTTGCTTCAATGCCATCTCTAGATCCCCGGCAGCGCTGTCCCGATCACCTGCGGCTAGTTAGTTCGGTCTTGCAACAGATCACGCGAGACAAAGTACCTACCCATTTCTAGATGCATGCTTGCACGCTTGACGTAGCTCTGAGTATAGGACGGGTCGAGCTGGATACTCTTGTCCATGTCCTGCAGAGCTAGATCCTGCGAACCGCGCAGATTTCTAAAGGTGCCTCGCAGGTTATAGGCGAGGCCCTCGTGCTCGTCGAGGTCGCCAAGTTCCAGGGCCTGCTCAAACGCGTTCGCTGCCTCCTCGTAGCCCTCGTGAGTCTTTCTGTCCATTGCTTGCAGGCCAATTTGTAATTGGCCCTTTCCAGTATTTTCCGACAGCTCGACGTCGTCCTCTAGTCCTTCGGGACGGGGCTTCGCTCGGAAACTCTGTATGTAGTTGGAGACGAAAGTCGGACTAGGCAGCTTGTTGGGATCCTTGGACTTGATGATATCCTCGGCCTTCTGCTCGGCAACCTTCTTGAGCAGTCTCTCTACGGCGGCAGTACTCGATTCAGTTCGGAACTCATCGATGATGCAGCTAGCTGTGTAATCGAGAAGCGACTCGCTGAATTGAGTTAGGTGTTCGTAGGCGTTGGCTCTTCGGTTCAAGGCCTTGACGTATGTGGGGTCGAGGGTGATGGCGGCAGTGGTGTCTGCCACGACCTTGTCCCACTCGTTCAGAGCATTGTAGCAAGCAGCTCTGTTGGAATAGAAGATGGAGTCGGCTTTGCAGAGGATGGCCTTGCTGTAGAGATCAATGGCCTTCTTGTAATCCTTAGCGCCATAGGCCTTGTTGCCAGCATTCTTCAGCTGCAGGGCGTAGTCTCGGCGCTGCTCGTCAGTGAAGCTGAGGACGGTCTCCTCGGTGATCTCTGGCAGTTCGTCGGCCGGCTCTACCGTGGGGGCTTTGGGTTGTTGTTCGCTTGTGGACGCAGGAGACTTGGGGGCTTCGGCCTGGCGCTCCGCCTCTTTTCGCTTCCGTCTTTCCTTCTTGCTTGGCTTGGGTTGCGCAGTAGATTTCGGTTTCTGGTTGGGTAGGATTGGTAAGTGGTGGTCAAAGTTGGGAGTTGGCAACCGAGTATAGATATATACCTAGGTAGATATATACCCAGATAATATTTACTTACAGCGTCGTTCAGATAATAGACCACGCCAGCGCTTGTGACCACAACAGCTACACCAGCAATAGTGTACACTAATGCTTTGTTCTCGGAAGCCCAATTGGTGAACCGATCCCAAACGGAGGATTGGACGGGGACGGCCACGGGGACAGCCACGGGTTTGCCCAACGGCGGCATCGGCGGCGGAGCTGCTGCAGCACGAGACATTGCGGTGAACTCGAGGAAATGTGGTTAATTTGGGAGAAGTCAGACTCGAGGTCGGAGTCGAGTGCAAAAAAGCTGTTCGGTGTTATTACGATCCGATGATGGGATGCTGGGATGCCGATGTGGCTAAGGTGGGCTTTGTATCTATGTAGAAACCTTCGTCACAGGAAAAACCATTTGCAGGCTGGGGCCAGGCGCAAAAAGTTCAATTTACGACTGTTACTTACAGTTTATCCTAGCGCGATCCAGTTTTACGTGTGCGGTTGCTGGTGAAGCTTAGACCCTGCTGGCCCACAATCTCTCGTCATCAGTGCAAGAGCTACGTGCCCCCTAGCAGATACATAGCATCAGCCCACCTGTACATACGTACAGCAGGTACCACATTTGGTATCCCCACAGTGATTAATCTGATAGGGCATGCTTCCTACATACTTGCATACACTTGAGTCCATACATGCATGTATGTATGTACCTAGGTATGCAGGTATGTAGCAAGCAAGGAGGCATTTCAGTGATGGTGACATCTTCAAATCTTCCAGATACCAACCGATTCCTAACTAAACTACACTACACTTACTACCCTTGGGCAATGGACATATTAAACCCTAAAGCGGGGAGCGTGGATTACAATGGATGACTTCAAGCTTTTCACCTCCATTCGCTACGACCCTATACTCCTGCAAGCTCCAAATCTTGAGCTCGACAATATCGGGTGGAATAAGGAGCCTTCTCCTTTTTACATGCTCGACTTCCATCGCGATCGCATGCTAAGAGCTGCCACTTATTGGAGATGGGAGGCGGCCATCGCTGCAATATCTGGCGAGGAAGGGTTAGGAAACCTGCAAAGGTTCCTCCAAAACATGACCAGTGAAGTGGACGACGGTCCGCGTCGACTCATGATTATCCTCGCTCGAGACGGAAGCTTAGGGTATCAGATCTCCTCCCTTCCGGAGACGCACTTAAGGAACTTGTTCCCCAAATATTTGCCGCGGCCGGGCTCGGAAGATGTAGTCCAGGACAACGTGGACAAGGCTGCGGTCAAGAATCCTGTGTACGAGATTTTGCTTGACACTCAGAAGACGACAAAATCCGAGTTTACCCATTACAAAACCACATCCAGAGATGTGTATAACGAGGCAAGAAATCGAGCTCAGATAAGCCCAGCTGATAAAAAGGAGGTGCTTCTTATTAACGACGATGGACATATCATGGAGGGCACGATCAGTACCCCTTATTTTTGGAGAAATGGAAAATGGGTTACTCCTCCTATTTCAGCACAGTTCAACGCCTCTCAAGGGAGTGGTGGGAACGACGGCACAACGAGAAGATGGGCTCTGGAGAGGTACTGCAAACTCGTGGTTCTTCTAGCTTCGAACGTGATCGATTATTACTAACCAAGACAGGAATATTGTCACTGAACAAGTTGCCATTGCCGATTCACTAGTTGATGGCGAAGAATGCTGGATAAGCAACGGGCTTCGAGGTTTTATTTCCGGAAGAGTGAAGTTAAGCTGAGCCGTAAATCTTGAGAGCTCCTCACTTGCATAACTGAGTTCCCTGTTCATTAGGAATCAAGTGTCTGAAACCATGTCACCGTGGCGAGATCATCATTATATTTTCAAAAGATCTCGAACATCATCTCAACCATGTCCACGCAGGTTCTATAGCCTCTAGCCCATGTATTGTCTCCCTAAGACAGTCGTTGACTCGCAGCTACGACGTAGAACAGGCATAGCGCACCGTGACGAGAACTGAAACCTGGTATCACACCTGTAAGCGAGATGTCACGGCAAAAACGTCCAGGAAGCAGTCACTTGGATATTGATTTTCGCGAAGGTGGAAAACCACATGATATTTACGATCAATATCGTCAAGTGTCATCCGCCAGTGTAGCTGGTCTCAGCATCGCTGCTTGTCCACTCAAGACAAAACGTCATCGTTCAATACACAAGTAGGTTTTGAGGCAAGTACCTGATCCCTAGATATTGATGTCAAGCTGGCTGCGACTTCGGTTAACCTACACTTTTGTGACTCGTGCGGCTATTCAACGGCAATGCTAGCATATACGTACTTATGTGCCTTCAGGTTCTACCCACGCCATTGCCAACCTCGAACGTTGAGATCTCGACCAATAGTTGCAGGTAGGACGAGACTAGGAATGGGTACCTCCTCGTTGTTTCTCTTAGCCGAGTGTGTCTAGCTTATTGTGACGATGGTTGGTCTTTCGTGTGTACCAATCCTCGTTTTAGTTTCGGGTAGTAGATGCTACTTTCCCTCGACAGGAGAAGTAGGGGCGAGTTGAACACTCGGATAGTCATAAGAACCAAAGCCTCCCCCATTCTCCAGCTCGTCTGATCTTCTCCCATCTCCCATCTTCTGCCCTCCATCCTATTCGTCACACACGCATACCGACACAGTGTCCCTTGAGCTCAATATAGCATACACCTCTTATAACTAGCAATATCATTCTGTGTAGAAGTCCAGCCATAAGCCACCATCGACAGTAATAAGCATTTCACCTAACAGCCCGAAGCCACCATGGACGCCATTTATTCTGCCCAAAACAAGGTCAAGCAAGACCTCGGCCTCTCCAAGGTCAAGGTTATTCACAACCAGAACTATCAACGCCATGGTACCAAGTCCTACGTCTACCTGTTGCACCGTTTCGGCTTTCAACCTACCAAGCCCGGCCCTTACTCCCATGCCGAAAAGGTTAAGCATCATGGCCTTCTCCCTGAAGAGTTGAAGGCCGCCCTTGGATGCACCGTCCACAAAGAGCGAACCCTTGTCAAGCAGCTCAGCCAAGAAGACACGGAACATAAAGGTGAGGTCACTGCTGAAGACCAGCAGAACGATTCCATGTACATCTGCCAGGTTGCGATTGGGACGCCGCGGCAGAAGTTGTTACTTGACTTTGACACCGGCTCCGCCGATACTTGGGTATGTTGAAAGTCCCCTATATTCGGTGCTGACTCCGACTTAACTTGGCAACAGGTTTTCTCGACTCTTCAGGGCAAGTCTACTCGAGAGGGCCACAATGTGTACGACCCCAAGAAGTCCAAGACTGTCAAGAGACTATCTGGAAAGTCGTGGAAGATCCAGTACGGGGACGGCTCCACTGCTTCGGGCGAGTGCGTCAGCGATACACTCACATTGGGTGGCTTGACCATCAAGAAACAGACCATCGAGTGTGCCACCAAGATGTCTCCCCAATTTGCCCAGAACACTGGCGATGGCCTCCTGGGTCTCGCCTGGGGCAAAATCAACACAGTCACCGATTCCGGAGAAGCAGACCCTCAGGCTACTCCTGTGGAAAACATGATCAAGCAGGATGACATCCCCAAGTCGGCCGAGCTCTTCACTTCAGCCTTCTACTCTTCGCGTGACAAGGATCCCGAGTCTTTTTACACCTTCGGCTTCATCGACCAAGACCTCGTCAAGAAGTCTGGCCAGGACATCCACTGGACGGAGATCGACAACTCTAAGGGCTTCTGGTCGTTCTCGTCCGAGTCTTATTCAGTCAACGGCGAGAAGATTGAGCTTAGCGGCAACACTGCAATTGCCGATACCGGTACCACGCTGGCGCTCTTGTCGGACTCGGTGGTGGAAAAGATTTACGACCAGGTTCCCGGGGCAACGTACGATTGGCAAAATCAAGGCTACATCTTCCCGACAAGTGTAAAGGCAGACGACTTGCCAGAGATCAAGGTTGCTGTCGGCGACGCCGAATACGTGATCCAGAAGGAAGACTTGGCCTTTGCGGCCACCGATGACAAGAAGAACTGGTACGGCGGTATACAAAGTCGGGGCTCGATGCCTTTCGATATCCTTGGCGATACTTTCTTGAAGAGTGTCTACGCTGTATGTTCCCCCCTATCCCTTTCACTTCCTACTTTTCCATCCCCACCCTTGTTCGTTTTTATCTCAGCCTTTTGATCTTGGTGGTCTTGTGACCTCCTTTTCAAAGACGTCGATCTGACCTGACGGCATGTAGGTCTGGGACCAAGGTAACAAGCGCCTCGGCCTCGTACCAAAGCTCGAAGCCGTGCAGAACCTAGAGCCCCCACCCGACTCGACTGGTTCTGGCGGCGGGGAGAAGGAAAGAGTTCACAGCACCGACTTGGTTTCGGACGACTCTGTTCGGTTCGCAAGTCTTGTCGTTTGAGTACCCGGACACCGCCCATCGTTAGTAATGGCTTGAAGGATGGTAGCTGGGACGGGCCTGAGGGAATGGCTGATAGCATAGACTGAACTTCGCGGTGGCTTCAGGGTGTTGTCGTTGTCGTGTTATTTGTGTTTCGCAGCTGATGGCTCGGCTCATGTTGGTATGTACAACTGTTGACCGGTTGCAAACCACGGGTTTCTATAGCTCGATCTCTACCTAGACAGAATGGAATTACCACATAACTTACCTGTACTTAATGCCGGTTCTTGATGACACGCCTACTAGCATCGTTGGAATACTTGCCCCGAAGCCCCCGGCACACTGAAGACGTCTAAACCATCAGAAGGATAGGCATTCCGAGGTTCAAAAAAGTTCATTGCCATTTAGGACATCTAGGACATATAATAAAAGTGATTATTATAGCTCCACGTCCTAATAGAATAATGCGGTACGAAGTAGAACAGGTCATGTAAATCGAACCAGCTCTAAGCTTTAGTATCTGCCTATGGTTCGGCAATAGCGAATAATCACCTTGCTAGATTATACGTGATTGTGTAATCTAAGCACAATAACCCATAAGAAACAACAATTGTCACTCACATATGAGACCATGCACTTCAGGGGCAAAGCAGCAAAGTGGGGGGGTAAATACTTTAGGTTTCCTACGTCCACTACTAACTGACTGCCTTATCTAGACACATTTGATCCTCTCGTTCTCGGCATCATGGGTTGTTGTGAACTCAGAGTTCCCTTTGAGCTTGACTTCGAGCTTCGTGTTTGTTGTGAGAGTTCCCAAATTCCTACTAGCCCCTTCTTCCTCTTCCCTCTGATAGAAACCCTAGCAATTCGTCCTAAACAAAGGGAGAAGATCCTCGCTGCTGCATGGCAAATACAACGCCATGCCATGCGTATGAGTCTTCTCCCGGTGTCCAACGTTGATTGCTTCGCTTTGTCATGCAGAGAAAAGCAAATATGTGTCGAAAAAGAGAACACACAAAACTCCACCGAACGCCTATGCGGTATGGGCCCCTCCCGAAATAGAAAAAGCCATCGGAAAGCACAACAGGAAGCCAAAGCCGGAAAGAAGCGAAAGAGATAGGCTCTTAAATGGGTGTGTGTTGTAGGGGCAGAGACAAGTCTTGATCCTCAGATCTGAGTCTGGTCGAAGGCAGCCCTCCTCGGGTTGCTGTTGTACCGTGGAAATAAGATTATGAACCGTCTTTTAAAATGCCAATGGTAATTCAAGGATGTGAAGCAGAAAGGGAGCCTCTAAACTTGTAGCCAGATCGATGCTTCGAACGACCTTATCGAACATGCTGCACAAGGTTGAAACGGGATGTGGAGAATTCCAGCTAAGCGATTTCAAAAAGCGAACATTCAAGGTTCTATCCGACAACAGTTCACTGCGGATAATAGACAACGCCAGGCCCTGGCGGGGGATAGTAGTAGCCATCTGGACTCGGCGTGACCATACCATTCATGCCGACTACACCGCCAGACATTGGGTAGCCCTGTGGGGTCGGGTAGGGGTTGTACGTCGCCATGGGTGGGAGTTGAGACGCATCATAGTAGTAGACCATGCCGTTGACCTCCTGAGCAACTAAGTTGGAGTTCGGGGTATTCTGTCCAGTGGGCTGGCTCGTAGGAGTCTCACTCTGCGGGTGAGATTGCTGTGTTCCTGGGACAAACGCGGGCGCGGTAATAGATGGAGCCATCGTGCTAGGATAAGGAGGAGCTGGTGGATAGTAATAACCCTGTTGGGGTTGCATCATCTGATAAGGCTGATAATAGCTCTGCTGTGCAAATTGGTTCGGCTGGAAAGGCGCAGCATGGATAGCACGCTCGGGAATCTGGGAGAGTGGTGTGCCAGTTGAATGCTGAGACTGATACGAAGGATGACGAACATGGGATTCTTGACTGAGGCTAGTAGAAACCTGGACGGGAACCTGCTGGTGGAATGCCTGGTGATATGGCTGGGACGGAGTCTGGTGCGTTTCTGGGGACTCAATACCAGCTACTGAGACTGTCTTCTGTGGTCGAGGCTGATGCATAGGAAGAGGTACTGGTCGGTTCTCTTGAAAAATAGGCTTCTGAGCGTGAGGGAAAAATTGGGCCGTTGCTAGGTCATTCATCATAGGCTGCCCAATACCAACGGGCCCCTCAGCTTGCGCGCCATCGACGGCAGGAAATTGTTGTTCCGGGCGACCTTGTGGAGGAAGTCTGACAACAGGTCTGCTAGCGTCATAGGGCAATGGTGGCCGAGACATGGTAGAGCCGGTCGGAGAAACAAGGTAGTCCCGGCCCAAATCAGGGGCAATAGAAGATCGTCGGCTCATAGCAACGCTCGGCGTGTACGCACTACCAGCATACACGCTCCCTCCAAATACACTCGTCCTCCTGGAGAACCCTCCAATAGATCCGAGACCAGATCTCGGCTTCCCTCGCAATCGTTGGTTCGGACGCATTGCTCGAGGAATAAAGATGAACGACCTGTCCGTAGCCGGGAAAATGTACCGAGCAGGGAAGTTGGGTAAGGAGATACGGACTGGCTTATCACGTCTCAATGGCGGCCGGTGATCTGGTAATTTCGTATACTGTCGTACTTGTATACCTGCAAAAACGATGGGCTCCTTGACTCCTGGGAAAAAGACCCTAATCTGTACATTGCCAACATGCTTGTCCGTCGCCATCGTCCGGTTGATCGGCGTGGCGCTAGGGGGACAAGTGGGAATGAAACCATCGCCATTCGGAGGGCCATCATCGGTAAAGGAGGGTCGTGGTTGACGGATATGTAGAGGCTGGGCGACCATCTCGTGCATATCATGAGCCCAAGGACCAGCAGTTATAGGATCAGCCGAATTGTGCAGTTGGTGACTATATGTGTTAGCTGGCGAGACAAGAGACGATTGTTTGTGTCATGACATACCTCATTGGAGCAAAGGAACCTCCCATGCCACCACCGCCACGGCCTCTCCCTCGGCCACCCCTACCGAAGGGGCGGAAGCCGTTAGCAGAAGGGCCAGCGTGCCTATGGTCATGCATGAAGAAAGCCCCTCGATTAGGGACGAAAGATGGATCCTCGTCCCGTTTGCGCCTATATTCGTCGTGTTCCTTCCGTCTCCTATCACCACCCTCGGGGGGAAATTCTGTATTCGCAGTAGTAGCTGAATTCGAGCTAACCACTATAGGGGCTGAGGACTTGGCCGGAGGCTCGGTAGCCTCTTCAAAATTCAACTCCTGCGGCGGGGCGGTTTCGTCCGAGATGCTCAATTTATTCAACATAAACTCGGTGTCGGATACGGCGTTTTGGCCGGACTTTCTAGAACTCTTGGAGGGCGGGTTGCCGGAAGACTTGGAGTACGCCCTCTTTACACTTCCATTTCCATTGGCCGCTTGGCCAGTCAACTTGGGTGCGGCCGGTGTCGTAGGCGAAGTCTCGTCAACATTACTAGTATCGCTATCATCGGCTGGATCAGGGTCTTCGGATGCCATGGACCCATCGGTCAGCGAGTCATCGTCGACGTCGAGCTGGTCGAGACCTCCCTCTTCCTCGCCTTCGTCCTCTACTCGTCGACGATGGCCGATCATCTTCCTACGTCTAACAGCGGCTGCCATATTGGAGAAGGTTTACTGCTGGAGATGCGCTGGTACTAGCAGATGGCAGGTGGAGGGCTTCGAAGCCTGTAGGGGAGAGGCGGGAAGCTTCCTGATAGAGCTGTCGACTGCACTTGGGCACGACGTGGGCGTCGTGATCGAGATGGATATCATGCGTCGTTCGGATTGGCGGGCGAGATATCGGACGACAGGGCTTGCTTGAATAATAAATACCTAAAGGCGAAACAACCGCCTGCGGTGCAGAACAGAAAGGAAGGATGACCGCACAATCAATTAAGAAGCCAGTACATATGCCTATTATCCGTTGCCCCCCGAACGATAAGAAGGCCTCTCTACTTTGGCTTCGGGACACAGCAAGACGGGGAGAAGAAAAGAGAAGACAGAAACGAAG
>JAOXNK010004281.1:0-11284 GCA_028566675.1 Hypoxylon intermedium | reverse complement strand
CGACAAGAGCGTCGCGGTTGTGGGCACGGGCCAGCGGTGGAAGGAAGTCTACACCGCGCTAGATCCATACAACGTCACGGTGGCTGGAGGCAGAGTCCTGGACGTTGGTGTGGGTGGCCTGATTCTCGGGGGTGGTCTTTCGTACCTCAGCGATCTATATGGTCTAGTTTGCGACAATGTGGTAAATTATGAGGTGAGCATGTCTTGCAGGCGGATACGGGTCGGATGATGCATATGCTAACACTGAATGTGGTTATACAGGTTGTGACTGCGAATGGAGATGTCATTAATGCAAACGCGGACTCGAACTCAGACCTGTTCTGGTCGTTGAAGGGCGGAGCTAATAACTTTGGTAAGACACGCAAAAATGCTCATCGACTGGAGCACTCTGCTAATACGGTGGATAGGCATCGTTACCAAGTTTACGCTGAAGACCTACCCCATCCATGATGTCTGGGGTGGCGTCAGAGTGTACTCGCTAGACGCCCTGCCAGCGTTGTTCGACGCCTTATACACGTACCAGACGGTTTCCAACAAGGACCCCTATGCGAACATCATGCTCCAGGCCTTCCCGACCAATGCGAGTATCGGTGCCATCGTTGACATCGTGTACTTGAAGCCCGAGGAGGAGCCGGAGGCTTTTGCCCCTTTTCGCAACATTACGCCTCTGGCTGATCTAACCAAGCTCCAGACTCTGACCGAGCTGATGCTTGCAGCGCCTCTTCCAGAGCTGACTCGGTAAGTGTTACGGCGATTTGAATTTGATTGTTTTACTTTTTAACTAATTGATTCTACAGTGTGAACTGGTTCAGTTCAAGCTTCAAAACGGACAAGGAGTTATTCAATACCGTCAGCAACATCGTGAGTCACGCTCCGGAGCTGGAGGAGCTCGCCAATTTGACGGCGGGGTCTCTGGCGTTTGGCTGGCAGCCGATTTCAGAAAGCGTCGTGCGCGCGGGACAGGCTAGTGGCGGCAACGCGCTCAATCTGGAGGCTGTCAACCAGACATGGCTCGTTCTAGATGTGGGTTGGTGGTCACCGGAAGACGACAAGCTGGCAAACAATTACACAGCCAGTATCATCAACAAGGTCGACGAGGCGGCCAAGAGTAGCGATAATTATGTCGACTACATCTTTATGAACGACGCGGCGGCTGAGCAGCCCGTGATCGAGCACTACGGTGCTGAGAACGTGGCGAAGCTGAAGGCGACGGCAAGCAAGTACGACCCTGACGGGGTATTCCAGCACCTGGCTTCAGGGGGATTCAAGCTACCGTGAGAACTCTAGTGTAGGAGGGCTTGTTTGGTTGACCTGCAAGGCGAAGGCCGATGTAACCAAGCCAGCTAGCGATAGAAAACCTAGCTCAAAACGATTCCATTTTTCAATGTACATATCATATTAAGATACCCCCTCACCAAGATTTGCCGTGATCTATGACAAATGTTGTATCGGCCTAGATTCGTGGATGTCTTGTGTGTCTCAGACTCTCAGTTCAGCTTGCTACCCAAGAATGTAACTCGACCTTGACGCGCAGCGTACCTAGTTGGAGTAGTGGAGATTAGTAAATCTGACCAAATACGTATCGCCAGCAAGAATGGATAGACCGGTGGATCGATCTAGCACGGGGTTTGGACCAGCTCTAGTTCACTCCACCGACACATGACAGTGTCGTAGCCACAGTACTCACCTGTCTACATATGTAGTGTCGCTGCTTTGCTTGATTTTCGTAAATCTCACGATCATCATCGACGTAGATCGGGCCCGGGGGTCTGGTCAATAATTGGAGAAATGGAGCGAGCCAAAGAGCCCCAAGGAGACCACCCACACTACGTACATCCAGACATCATACATCAATTCGAATTCAGCCCTGGCTGCAGTGCAACACAGTTCGGATCCTTCGTATTGGGGGCTGCAATTACCGAGCGCTTAACTCCAAGGTACATATGTGGTTGACTACACTACTTGGGTTACAATGCCGGTGTGGTATGTTTCGGACGAACCACTCGCGAGTCGTTACTCGCTGTCCGGGGGCTGACGCTAGCCACCATGACGGCGCTGGAGTGGAGTCCCTGTTGTCCTAAATAAGGCTGACGACTGATGAGGTCTAGTGATGTCTTCATGTATACGGGTCCGTACAGTGCTTCAATGCTTCCTGCAGCATAGGCCGGTGCTAAGACGGGTGACAAATTGCAGCGTTGCACCACTGTAGCATGATGGGGCATCGTGCTCAGAGACGGGAGATTCAGGAGAATAGCTCTTGATTCCCCTCTGTTCGTCTTGGTAACAAGAGAGTCTGAGAGTAAAGCAGAGACCGAGCCTGTCGTTACTCGAAATTGGCACAGGACAAAGGAGTAAGCATGGCCGGGGATCCATATCTAGGACGCGTAATTACAGCGTAAGTGGCCCGTCCCTCGATCGCACAAGGCGTTAGCCACGTGGGGTTTTTGTTGGTATTATTCGGTGATCCTCTGGCTAAAAGATGGCGATCATTATACGCCCCGCTACAGCTTCGAGGGCGGCATAACCACGCGTGTGATCACGCACCCCTATCATCCCGATCGCGTCTTCGCCTACGAGGTTACCTTTCTCCTGCAGCACCCCCGTGTTGTCGCAGTCGCGTCGGAGAAGCCGCCGCTGCATTTCCACCCCCATCAGGAGGAGTACCTTCAAATACTGGAAGGGCGTCTGGCTATCGAGGTCGAAGGCAAAGAACGTGTCCTAAGCCCCGAAGATGGTGAGATCGCTGTCCGTCCGTGGACAAACCATAGGCTCTATGCACCGCCCTCAAAGGGCGCAGAAGAGGATCTGAAGGTGACGAAGTTTATGCTTTCGGCTGCGAGCACGCCTGAGCTGTTCCGACTCGACACGGTCTTTTTCGAGAATTGGTATGCGTACCAGGATGAAATCGTCGTGGGTGGCAAGAAGGTTGATTTGATTCAAGTAATGAGTGTAAGTCGGCAGTTCAGTTCAGTTCAGTTCAGCTCAGCTCTTTCGTCTGTTCGCTGACTTCCTAGTCGTAGACGTTCGATGCAGGTGGCTCTTATCTAGCACTCCCACGCTGGATGCCATTCAGTCAAACCATAGCGCGAGCATTGGGCATTGTGGTAGGTAGATGGATAGGAGGTATTCTAGGGTATCAGCCGTTCTATCGTAAGTGGACTACAGATTGGAATTCAGCATGTCACAAGATGGAATTGTCCATCTTTCAAAAACGGTTTGCAGATCGATCCAAGACGGAGTAGGGGAAATTGCACTCTTTGAGTCAATCTGGCTGTATCGCCCGGCTCGATTTACTATAGCCCTTTCCTGTAACTGAATGAAAAAACTATGTTCGCATAAGAAACCGAGTATCGCTACATATATCATTACCTGCGTAAAGCCAGCTTCCAAATACTAGCACGAAATTTCAGCTCCGGGAAGGTATCGCTCAAATGCCGCTCGCTAGAGCAGTGTTCTCCTTCGTGATCTTTGCCCACTCGGCGCTCTTAGCCCACACTTTCTCCTGCTTGTCCTCGACCAGACTATCTGGCGAGCTGGCGTTTCGCTTCAGCTGTTGGAGGTAGCCACGCTCTCCTGGATATTCCTTGTTTACAGCGACGTCGACGACGTCGACGGCCGCATTTGCTGCTGTGCGCAGGCTAGGATCTATGAAGCGAATGAGTGGTCGTAGAGGTTGAAGCACAAGTTTTTGAGCATATTGTAGGTACTGAGGAGTGTTTGTACGCAAGGCGCGGGAATCGGTCAGGTTACCGGGGTCGATCATGATCGCGGTGATGTTCTTCAACGCCTCATCCTAGATGAAATGTTAGTGGCCCGACTAATTTCAAGTCTCGGTGAGGATAAGCAGCGTGTATACCTTTTCCAGATGTCGGTTCAGAGCGTATCCCCACATGAGGATGGCGAGCTTCGAGTTGGCGTATCTGTGGAAGCCGTGACCTAACTTGTCGGCCTCGGGAGTGGCCTTCAATAAAGAGTCGAGATCCTCAGGGATAGCGGGTGGGATCTTCTCCAGGCTATTCTTACCGTGAAAGTGTCCGTCGCTGGTGAAAAGGACGATACGACCACCTTCAGGTCCAAAGCTACCTAGAAGTCGGAGGACCAAAGCTGCGTGAGAAATGTGGTTTATCTGGATGGTTCTCTCTACTCCCTCCGCGGTGAACTCGGGATCGCCGGTCAAATTCCAGTAGTACGCATTGCAGACGATGCTGGCAAGCGGAGGCAGCTTCTTGTCTGCAACCTCTGCGGCAATGGTGCTGGCGAAGTCGTGTACGGCAGAGAGATTGGCTAGGTCTAGCTGACGAATGGATGTCTGGGCCTTTGGGAATTTGGAAATCGTCTCGCGCAGCCTCTTCGTGTTAGGGTCCGAGTCTTCAGTCTTGCGGACAGTCAAAACTGCTGTATATTCCGGGTAGTTGGCTAGTAGATGCCGCACAGCCGGGATGGCGAGGGAGCCGTTTGCTCCGGTGATGATAACGGTACCAGCCATGGTGTAGACAGGTAGTTTTAGATGTAAGCACCTAATTGATGGAATACGGGATCTACTAGAGCTCCCAGGTTGGCGCCAACAAGTGTGTAAGCAAACCGACTGGAAAGGGATATTGTGTGAGCGAGGTCCAAAAAGCGGGAGGAAGTCTTTTGAGCTTTGTTAGCTTCTAGGGCTGTATGACATTTTATAACTATGTTACAAGCTACATCTTATAAATCAAAAAGTAGAATAAAACCCCGTGCTTCGATGCAATACATAAATACTTGCCGGGAGAGCCTTGCAGGTAGTATGGTCGTATTATGTATCTAATTTACACGGGCAGACGGGAAGCAATAAGACCTTCGAGGTAGGCAGGCTGGCAGCTCTAGATGGCTGGTAGCTCTAGGACCTTTGTGGAGCTAGCTGATATGCTAGGTAGGGAGTTAGTTACATTGGTGCTAGATGCAGATCACCGACTTGATCATACGTAGCACCCCGTTGGCGTTGGGTGGTTCCTAGATATACAGTACGAGAAACGGTATAATCAGAAATCCAGGGGAGTGTACACTACCTAGGTGGTGTGTGACATCGCGTACAATGCTGCAGGCTGCAGCTCTGATTGGATAGGGTTACAGTAGAAACTGCCTCGATGAGAGACATATTCATACTGTACTTCGTACCAAGGCACTTATGTATGTTAGACGATCGAATCAGATAAATGTCAGGTCTTGGCGCTTGTTTCTTTTGCCAAGACAGCGAGAGAGGGCTGCCCCTAACGTAAGACAACAGACTTGAGTAGTGTTCAAGTCGCATTCTCTCCAATGTGAGATAACATGGCGGCATAATAGAAGAATCTGATCAGAAGTCCACACGTTCCTATGTGACAGATCTATATAGCCTCTCGTCTTATTGAATTGTCAAGGTGACATCACAGGGAGGCGTCTATTAAAATGAAGCTTTATTATGTAGAGATCATGGTATCGTACAAGATCTGTCGAGTTTGGACTCGCTCCTAGAACTATGTTCATGGCTCTATATCTATGTCAGTAAACGACGAATCTCTATATCTGGATCATTTTTAGAGATGATTTCCCTCATAGCTCCATCGAACACGGGAAAGCTCCCCTCTAGGGACGTCTAGTAGGTAGGTAGACGAATCTGGGGAAAGCGAATCCCCAGACGGAGCTGACGCATTCGCCAAGGGATGGCTCGGCACTTGGCCGATCTGTCAGATGTGAAGCGTGATTAGATTCTGACTTGTACTATCTGACCGTTGGCGCCGTGGTTCATGCAACACGGCAGCACGGCCAGCCGTCCTCGGGCGCCAGT
Organism: Hypoxylon intermedium; assembly: GCA_028566675.1. Taxonomy (NCBI): domain Eukaryota; kingdom Fungi; phylum Ascomycota; class Sordariomycetes; order Xylariales; family Hypoxylaceae; genus Hypoxylon; species Hypoxylon intermedium. Next base: position 5,490 of record JAOXNK010004281.1, on the reverse strand, counting down.
CTTGAACATTTCAACGTCTTGAGTACCTTGCCAAGTCGCCGGCGTGAATGAAAAGAGTCAACCGCTATCCCATTGTTGAAGTCCCCCAATGGATGAGAGTTGGGACCCCATAGGTTTTAATACCTAAGCAGCCGGTGGAAGCGATCAAGTGGTTGGGAAGATCCTTGAATCGCCCAGTGACGTCAATGAAGCTGGATATCGATATAAACAATAACCTTGACTAAGGTAGCTGCGTACACCGCAGAAAACATTGAATTGAAAAGAGTCGAAACGTCATGGCAAACTGAACAATAAACATTGAAACCGAGGGTTAAAGGTCGGCGACGGGGAAGATTGATGCCGACCACGAAGACGACAAAACTGTACCTACCTAGGTACCTAAGGTAAACTCCAAGTCCAACTAGGTTCGACCAACTAGACTCATTTGTTGCATAACAACCACCTGGGCAAGAACCAGGACGTCACGTCATGATCCCTTTACACATGCCTTTAATAGTGTATGTATGTACCACCAAAGCTGGGAAGCTGCATCGACGGTCATCATCACCTGCCCGCAATAGGCGTACCTAACGCCCGACCAAACCGGAGGCACAAGTACCCAGTACAAGCTAGAGAGACCAGTTTAGGCGCCTCCCCGCCCTCGACTTCCGTCACATCACACGCCGAAACACCCTGAACGCCCTAACTGGGTTGCCGTGGAACCCTGCCCAAAAATCGTAGACGCCACACGCAAAGTAGGCGGTACTTGCACACCCTACAATTCTTTCATGTACCTTGCCTTTTTCCATACTCCTCCTCCCCCATTCATTCATTCATTGAATTCCATCCGTCGAATGGAATCCATTCCCTTACTCAACCAACCCTCATCCGCATCTTCGCAGTTGCGAGCTCGTCACCCACCCATCGTATTGTTGTTTTCAATTCGACTCGTTCCTTCACTCGCGTCTACCTCTGCGCTTGTTCCCGATATTATTTATTTTCTTTTCCTCTTTTCGTGGAAGTTCGAGACCGCAAGTTGAATGATTCGGCGACCCTGTCGTCAACTGCTGCGACTGCGACCTTACCACTACCCCTCGATCCACCCTCCTGAATTATTCGACAACCAACCGAAATACCATACTATACCATACCATACCATCCCATACCGTATCATATCATATCATCGTCATCCCTCCAACATATCTCAGAGGGAGTTGGGCTGCTGAGCAACTGAATCGTCATCTCAATCTTCATCGCCGCGCCCACCATTTCCGGACTCGCAAATATGCGGCCACCGGCTCCCTCCCTCGATGTCATAGCCGCTCGTAATTCTGCCACCGCCGCCGCCGCTGCCGCCGCCGTTGCCGCCTCCAGCGATGCCTCGGCGTTGAATCAGCCCGCGAGCAACATGACGGAAGACGCGAGAGACGCGAGAGACTCGAGATCATCATCATCCACCAACTCACCCATCCCCGCCGACAACGAAGAGTCGGACTTTTTCCACGTAGCCAATGATTCGCAATCGTCATTAGGGGTGGTCCCAAACTTGCAAGATATGCAAGTGACCGACGCAGAATGCCTGCCGACCGTCGCGGCCCTCCCTAGCGAGATCCTCATCAGCATCTTCTCCCGGATTACTGCTCCGGGCGAACTCTTGAACTGCATGCTGACCTGCAAGAGATGGGCCCGCAATGTCGTCGAGATCCTCTGGCACCGTCCTAGCTGTACGTCGTGGCAGAAACACTCGGCTATTTGCGCGACGCTCGGGCTGGAGAACCCCTACTTTACGTACACGGACTTCGTAAAGCGCCTCAATCTAGCTGCATTAGCCGATAAGGTCAACGATGGCAGTGTCATGCCGCTTGCCGTCTGCACCCGCGTCGAACGTCTCACCCTGACTAACTGCAAGGGCTTGACCGATTCGGGCTTGATACCTCTGGTCAGAAGCAATCACCACCTCCTCGCGCTAGACATATCTGGGGATATCAACATCACCGAATCGTCCATCTTCGCCATCGCGGGAAGCTGCCATCGACTCCAGGGTCTCAACCTATCAAATTGCAAGCAGATCTCTAGCGAAAGCATGGTCCAACTGGCCGAGAACTGCCGCTTTATCAAACGCGTATGTCTGCCCTCCCACAGCATGTTGGGTTTATTTCCTTGCTTTTTTCTTCTTCTCCCTCCCCCCTCGCTGAACACAGCTGTTTCGAGAAATCGATACCAAATAGATATACTAACTCGTTATTCGTAGCTCAAATTGAACGATTGCTCGCAGCTCAACGACAGCGCCGTCACAGCCTTTGCGAACAGCTGCCCCAACATTCTCGAGATCGATCTTCACCAATGTACGAATATCGGAAACGAGCCGATTACAGCCCTTCTTACTAAAGGGCATTCTCTGCGAGAACTGCGTCTTGCAAACTGCGAACTTATCGACGACGGTGCCTTTCTCTCTTTACCTTCTACCAGAACGTTCAACCCCCTCCGAATTCTCGACCTAACCTCGTGCACCCGACTTACGGATCGTGCTGTCGAGAGTATTATCGATGCCGCTCCGCGTTTGCGCAACCTAGTTCTAGCCAAGTGCAGTAACATCACAGATGCCGCCGTCTATTCCATCTCCCGCCTGGGTAAAAATCTACACTACCTGCATCTGGGTCATTGTCGACATATTACAGACGATGCAGTCAAGCGGTTGGTGCAGAGCTGCAACCGCATTCGCTACATCGATCTCGGTTGTTGCACACACCTTACAGACGATTCCGTCGTACAACTAGCCAGGCTCCCTAAGCTCAAGCGTATCGGGCTGGTGAAGTGCAGTAGTATCACGGACGAGAGCATGTACGCCCTAGCGGGTGCAAATCGCCATGCCCAGGGCCGCCGTAACCCGCCCGCCGCCAACCAGCGCCGACACGAATATCACGCTGGCAGCTTGGAACGGGTCCATCTCAGCTACTGCACAAATTTGACTCTCCCGGTATGCTTGTTCTGTCTGCCATTGTTGCTTCTACGAGATGCTAATACTACTATAGAGTATCATTAAACTTCTCAACTGTTGTCCTAAGCTCACTCACTTGAGTTTGACCGGTGTACCGGCTTTCCTCCGAGATGACTTAGAGTCGTTCTGTCGCGAGGCGCCCCCGGGTATACATCCCCCCATTTCTACTGAATGTTTACTTCACAGGTGACTAACCCTGATTATCAGATTTTACCGACCACCAACGAGCGGTATTCTGTGTTTTTTCTGGCCAAGGCGTCGCTGGTCTGCGACAGTATCTCAACACTCAGCCCGAGTTCGCAGAGTACCATCTGCATCAACCAACCCTATTTGCTTTGCGAAGGGCTGTTCAGGCCAACCAAGCCACACAAGGTCAGGGTCAAGACCAGGTCCCGACATTGGTTGCTGATCTCGGCGATATCGACGGTCTGGATGATGGTGATGGAGTTGAGGATGACGATATGGGCGATGGCAGTGAGATTGCCCTCGATCCTGGCAATTTCGGCGGAAACGATAATCAGGTGGATGCGGTCAATATGGCGATCCCTCCGCCGCCACCCCATCACCCTAATCCGGCGTTTTCCTCTCAACCAGGCCCCTCCGTACTACTAGCGACGTCTCCGGCATTGCACCTAGCTACTGCTAGTACAGCTGCCTACCCGACCACAACAGAGGATGCCGCTGTCGCTGCGCTTCCTAATGGTAGTACTCCAGGTCCGAGTACGGCCGGCCAGGGGCTTTTCGCAACTCAGAATGGCGCCGGGCCGAGCACGGCTTCCATGCAAGGTCAGATTGAGGAAGAGCAAGATGAAACAAGGTCATAGGTGTTGATCGACAACTCCACCATTGACGAATATTCCGAAAGCTTGCTACTCACAGTTGCTGGATCGACCGAGAGGGTCCAACCCCGATAACCTTTGCTAAATCCGTAGTCGGCGCATTCGACCCACATTCCAATGCACGACGCTTAATCAAAGTACGATGGGCAATCGCAACTGCCTGTTTAAGTGGCACGAGACCTCGAATGAAATGAAATACCGAGCAAAAGCATATGGGGGTTGCTGCTTGCGGAAAGCAATATGATGATGGCTGTCGCTACAGCCCTATTTCATTGGTTGTATCCCCAGGATTCGACCATTTGATACTTTGGACGTCGAGGCATACTCGACGAGAAACAGGACCAACCCAGTCCTTAAATTACCTAGGCAAGACGATTCTAACCTCTATTCGCAATTCTCGGGCGATTACAAAACAAACCTCACCACTCGTAAAGACTCAAATTACCGCCTACTTGACCTAAGTAAGAGGTTCAACCCAAAGAAACAGGACTTCGGCAAGTGTAGTTCCACCGCCAATAAAGTAATGTGTCTTGTCATTAGGAAAGAGACTCGATTAGGATACGTATCCGCTACTCCACGTGTCACCACGACTATTATCACGACTTGCGAACAAATTGAAACCACTAAATACCTAGCCGAGACCCCAGAAAGGCAATAATGTTACGAAGGAAACGACAACGGCGTCGGGGGAAGGTTGTTTTGAAGAAGTCAAACAAGATACCACATGAGATCAATGCTAAGTGACGGAGAGGGTTCGTCACCCAATACAGTCCGGCTGCGACAGACGAAGGATGCATTTACGCTGCTTGCTGTTTTTGTAGTGTTGTGATGACGGATAGAGAGCACGGCTGCCATGTGGCACGTTGCCGTTTTTCTAAGGGAATTAGATGCAGCATGAATAGAATCTTTTTCTGTTCTCTTGTGGTACTGTCTTTCGATTGGTCTGGTGAAAGTTGCAGCTTTGTGATGATATAATGACTTTCAATACATTTTTACGAAGTATTTGTTGTTGTATGGAACTAAATAAGGGATAAGGAGGAAAGGGGCTGAGGGGATGGGATTCAGACTCGGGTGGGGACGTTGTTCGATAAGACAGCCAGTTCTTATCTCGGTCCCGAGGGGAACCGGCACAATCGCGGGAGGCCGTTCGGACCCGACACGCTGTGTAACTGCCCCCTATCGCACCCATCGGCCGGCGCTGGATATCTGATAACGGCCTCTTGCCGGCAGCAGTTAACGTATACCGGAGGAAAACTGGATAGGTTCGGGCAGGGAAAGCTGAGATGAAGTCCCGCGGTAGTGTTGAGGAGATGGGGTGGGTATATATTAAGGCCACTTGCTCGCCCTTCTTCTCTGTCATATTGTGAACACTCACTCATATTTTCCTACAGCCTCACTTATCCAGTCTACGCCAGAAATCACAAGCCCCTTATTATTACTCGACAGCAATACGAGACACCATTCAAGCAATCTCCTTCTCACTACTCTAAATCCAAATCACCATGACTCCCACCACCCCCAGAATCGCCATCATAGGCGCAGGTCCCGTCGGTTTGATGCTAGCTGCTATCCTGTTCCGTCACGGCATCAAGTCCGCCATCTTCGAGCGCGAAAGTAGCGCTACGGTGCGCGCACAGGGCGGTACCCTCGACATCCACGCCGACTCGGGGCAGC
>JAOXNK010004280.1:0-21924 GCA_028566675.1 Hypoxylon intermedium | reverse complement strand
AATCTCTTTACGAAGTTTCCACTCCGCCCACATATACGTACATAGTAGACTACATACCAGATTACATACCGACGAGGTATGCGCCGCGCCCGGCATGGCGCTCGTCACCGGACGGCACGTTCAAATACAAGACGACGACCATTCCTCTCCTGACGACGGAGATCTAGAGTTGAGTTCAAGGAGCGTGAAGATCGTACTAGCTGGTAGCCCCCGTGTCGTAGGCCTGGCGAAGAAGGAAGAAGTCAAAGTTGGCGCGGTGGTGGGGATTGGGAGGTCGACTTGGGAGGTTTCGCTTCAGGATCGAGGACGTTGGGGGGTGGTTTGCGAGTGGGCGATTCTACGCTGAGCTACGTCCTCAATATTCTGGATATGGCGCTATCGGTTTGCTCTTAGTAAGTAGAATCTATTGCCTCTTGGTTAGGCTTTGCCACTGAAAACATAAAATACACCCGTGTCCTATTAACAGCTTCCAGCTTCAACTTGGTTTCGCTGGAGTCAGTGAGTCCCTACCTACTTTAACTTGAACTCAGATTCCGACCATGGATAACATCGAAGATTAAGTGTAAGTTCGTATCATTGGTCCAACTCAAATTTACGTCAGCTTAGCAACAGTCAGAAATTAGTCGCCTATATTGCGGTCGAGCTTTACTCTAGTATAAAAAGGTTTGAGGGAGCCCATTCTTCTCACAAGGTATAAATAGTACGGCTCGCCCTTCAGACCTTTACCAGCTCAAATTATTATGTACATTCCCCGACGCAACTTGACACCTCCTTTACCATCAACATCAAAATCGACATCTTCCACCCTATTCATCTGTCCCTCGCACACTATCATTATGGCGGAAACGGAACTACGCGACTTGGAAAGGGGGCTATTGGACGGCTCGCCGCTTACGCCACAGCATCTGCCACGCTCCCTCACCGTTCGTATATATTTCTACATGATATACTGCATGATATACCTCTACGCCCTTTTACTCATTTTCTTCGTACCGCTCTTCTATCTCTTCGTCTTCTACATCAAGGCCCGCGAATTGGTGGGGCTGGTGGGCGTCCTCATCGAAGCCATCTGGATGGGGCGCGAGGTCGGCACGGCCATTTCTAACATCGCCACAAACGCCGTGGGCACGTATATCGGACTTTACATCGTTTTTGGGGTGGTGGTGTTCTTCTTTTCAGAAGGTGAGAATTCGCTCCACTACCTGACGTGCATTGACCAGAAGTTCGGTAGAGACGCGTATCTACGGCGCGTAAGCGTGGCCGCGGTCCCGTGGGTATGGGGTCTCTTATGGGTGCTTTGCTCCCCGTGGTCGGGGGAAGAGGCTCTTATCACTGTTGTAAAGGGTGGTAGGGGTCTGATTTATCAGGAAATTGTGTTTGGGCGTGCGGATAGGGGCTGGTTCGGTGCCCTTGGTTCAAAGACCACGGAGACGGAAGGGGGAGTCGGGCAGGAGGAGAAAATGGAAGAGAAGCAAGGTTGTACGTCAAGCCCCCCTTTTCACATTGCTCTCGCATTGGCTGATTTCGGTGAAGTACTAGGCATGGTCGTTGATGATCAGGCAGATCAAGGAGGGTGGAAACTTGGCGCAGACGGCATGGTGTCCTAGGGAATGAGACGGTAACATGCTTGATGTTCACTGCCGGTGCGCCTTGACAGCCGACAGTTATACCCCATGCCCGAGGGAATGAGACGGTAACATACTTAATGTTCACTGCCGGTACGCCTTGCCAGCCGACAGTTATACCCCATGCCCCAGGGCTCCGAAGCCCACCATGAAGACGTCATCTCTAGCGAGGGCATTTCCGGCATTATCGCCGCTAGGATATCGGGGGTCGGGTCGTCGGGCGCTCATGTTGGAATATTGGGTACTGGTTGCATACCTAGGTACTTGTCTGTATGGAAGTCATAACGTTGCAGAAGATTGCCGGTTTTTAGTCTAGTTAGGGGGGGTATACTACTTCGTGGCCTGGTTTAAGAGTACTTGTCTTGCGTCATCTGTAATGGAAACTCGGCAAAAAACTCATCGTTTTGATGTCGGGGAAGCTAGGGTACGGGAATAAGACATCTAGAGCCTCAAGTTCGATCCGTAGAGCTGTGGTGTGTGTGTACATGGCATTTACCTTTACCTTTGAGTGTTGCTACGTATCATTGCCTTTTTTAAGTCGGTACTTATCTACATATGTAGTTACCCTTATGTTATTGTTACATTAGTTCTCTCACTATGTTGCGTAGCATTGGCTCACCGAAACCCCAACCCCAACCCCAACCCCCGGATGCCCGCACACAATAGCCTTAAAGCACATGCAGTAAAAACGTTTGGTTCCTCGTAGGCATAGAGCCTCATTGCGGGATATACAAGGTGCATAGTGCTCCCCCGTAATTGGCGGTCATGCAGGACAACACAATTGGAAAAGAGAGAAAAAGAAGGGCAAAAAGAGTCCAGAATATTTGACGCAGTTTCACTGCCCGCCAGTTGTTCACTTCTGATTTATCATTAGTTTTTATTATTTTCCGAATGGGGTTCTTTGCATTCAATAGCAACCCTTCGCTGTCAGCGAGCCTTCTGAATGGCAGGCTGCAGGCCAGCCGAAAGACGCTTGTCGGTGAGGCTCCGAGGTTACATGTTAGGCTTCTCTTGTCTGCAACTGCGCCTAAGTCTAGGACTCGTAGGAAAAGCAACATTCTTATCAGTTCGTTAGAGGAAACCACCGTAAACAAGTTTGCCAGCTATTTTTTATACGTGACGACAAAAGTAGTTAGCGGTATTTACAGAGCCCACCGAGCGTAGCATCGTATTCTAGGACTATGGAAGTCCTCGGCGCTGTCGCAGCTACCGGACAGCTCATTGGCACAGCGTTCACGATACTCGATTCGATTAGCCGGCTTCGCGATTTCCTCAAGCACGCGCCAGCTCGGTACCAGGGCTGGGGCGTAGAGCTGGCTGTCCTTGGCGACACAATCTCTTACATACGTCAGAACTCGATGCTCCAAACGGACCGAGTTATTCGTGTCATCGAGGGAATGGCCCCCAAGATCGAGAGCCTTACTGCTCTTTGCGCACGGTACTCACCGGAGCGTAAGCTGCGATTCATTACAAGGGTCAATAGAGCACTTTCGGCGAAAGGAGTAGAAGGTCGCATTCTTCAAAATTTCGAATCTCTAGAACACGATAAAACCACGCTCATTCTCACCATTAGCACCATACACGGTTCAGTTTCAAGCAGACATTCCCATTCCCATTCCCCTTCCCCGTCCCCCCATCAAGATATGGCCCCTGTCGACGAAGTGGAGAAGCTTATTAACGAGCCTGACGAGTTGGAAAGAGACGTTGGAGCTAGAGGCTCGGCCCGCTCCAGTAGTGCATTGGTCCCCCTAGCCCCACCTAACCGTCCTGCGATCTCTGCATACATGATGGTAGGCAATTCCCATCTTAGTAGAAGCCTAGGAGAGTTTCCTGTTACTAATACGATGCGTTTATATAGCCGCCAGAATATGTGTGGGGAGCCCCAAATGGACAACAAAGCGAACAACAAAACAGACAAGAAGTCCTTTGGGACAATGTTCAGTTGACTGGAGACGGGAGTCATTTCGGCAATAGCACTGAAGGCAATGGGTCGATAACATTCAGAGGCGTAGTTGTGAATGGCAATGGGAGGTTTGACGGATCACATGCAGGCGAGACTTTTATTAGTGCACGACAACTCGCATCCGGGGGTAATGCCAACGTCGAGGTCTCGACACCAATGAACAGCATGCCCCAATCTCCAGGAGCTAGCGAACATGCGAAAAACGCACCTCAAGACGGCGACAAAATGGACTGCACCCCATAGGTTGTTACATTCCTCGTACTTCTGCCTATGCGACCCCAATTCTCTCTGTGGGCAGAGAAATCTAAGGCTGATGAGCACCACGCCTGTTGGAAAAGAAGGTAGTTTCTCTCAGGTTATGGCAAAAATGTGACGGCGAGGATGGTAGCGGTGGAGGCATGAGTGTTATATGGTCATTATTAACCCTCGCTTATGACTAACAGCAAGGTTCCCAGACATTCGTTAATGCGCAGGACGCGATATGATCTCTTAGCCAGTTTCGTGATGTTTTACGAGGTATTGGGACCTCCGAACACGAGTTGCACTCTGATGCATAGCTCTTACAGCGGTCTCTCTTTACCCTTTAGATAGATTAGCACCACACATCAATACAGTCTCTCATTGGTGGTCACATGCTGAAGCTACACCCTGTAGCGCTCTCATTATCCCCCTCGTGTAATCTACACACCTGTAATTGATGCGTAAAGATTTCAAGTTATTGAACTTCTCCAAGCAAACAATGTATAACTAGGTACCATTAATCATATAACTAGTAACGATGCCAGTATATTACTTCAATATTACAACTAGTTATTGCATACAAGGCAACATGTTTTGAATAGTTACAGTTTGCTCACTAGAGTAGAACAAATTGATGAGGCGACGATGCCTTGCCGCGCTTAGGTAGGCCCTGGAAATTCTTTTCAGCCCTTCGATTGTTTTTCAAAACATATAGGTATGAACGCGAGGGCCTCCCTAATTGCTCACCGGGGCTTAGACCATCCCAGCTGACCATGTCCGGAGCCCCCATGCAGCGCTAATGTACATCAGACTGTGGATGAGGGCATATCCGTATCTATGTGTATGCCTTGAGGGTACGTACCCCACTTGTGTCGTCTTGTCACACTGCGTGGACAGCCTTTGGTTGGTGCGCGGAGCATTCTATTGTAGTGAAAGGGCAAAGTTACCTAGGTAGGTAGATAATGTGTTCTGCCCCCCACAACTATTCTGACGATACAAGACCACCCGGCCAGAAAAGGAGTCCGTCTAACGCCAGTCTCGATCAATCAGAAAAGCTACCATGTCACCGGAAGCAGTCATGCCTTTTAATGGTACGTTCGATCGACAACGGGGAGAGTGGATATGTAGCTGCAAACTACCAGCCCCTTGCGTCTTTATAGCGCCGCTAGACAAGACCACGGGAGAACCGAGCCTCGAAGAAGGTGAATTGCTATAACACAGACAGAATCTCTCACGATATTTGGCTGACGCAGTCTCAGGAATCATACGGGTGATATGCTCAAATTTTAGGTGTGGCTCCCGGAATGATCACGTCCTGGGCGACCAACAGAATTGGAACTACATGGGGCAGTCGACGGGACCTACTCATGCCCAACTGGCGAGTTTCAAAGATGTCTCTATTCATGGCAATAGTAGCCAAATCGGCAGTGAGAACCCCAATGAATCTAGCCTGTCCGTGCCACGAATTTGTATGGTAGAGACTGAATAACTTGCACAGACAACTTATACGTCAATCAGAATTTCTCAGTTCTCCAGAGACATAGCGCTGAGGTCCCACTTGTTCGGCGTAACATGATGGACTTCACGACGATGAGCCAGAATAGCGCTAAGGTGTACCTTCACGGCGGTCAGGAAGTGGTAATGATGCCATTGGTGTACTATGGCATTCCCAGCTTTGTACCTAGGTAGCTTAGATACTATCAGGGGAAGGGGCGGCGATAGTTTAGAATAGGGTGCAGACCATGGAAAAGGTGTACATTAGAGGCTAATCACTTATGAAAATGCTAGGCATTACAGTATTCTTTCTTCATCTAAATGCCTAATGAACCTCCTTTGCAATATCTTCTATTGTGTGCTACTTATCAACTTAACGACTATTCGAAATCCCTAACAGACACCAACCACAACTACCTAAGCAAGCTTAGACAATAACAGAACCGCAAAGAAATCCCCTGATACCGGTGCTTCTTCCTTCAAGTGAGTATAGTAGCCTAGCTTTAGCTGCTCATCCCCAATAGCTACTTTTCCCCCCATGATGTGTACAGGTATGAGGTCCACTTCCCAACCTTGCTCGACAGGGACAATGGCAGGTTGGTCGAAATGGATAGCGGTAACGAGGTTTTGCGATGGGGCGGCCTAAACACAGAACGGTTTACGTTAGTGGTTATCCAATATAAATTCCATTTACGTAAATGGGTAGTGAGTATACCATAACCTCGGCGGCAAATTGTTTCAAGAGATCGGCCGTAGCATCAACCAGAGCATTGGTGTTCTTGCAGAGATTGATATTGTTCACGGCTTGGAAGTCAGCATCGCTAGTTTGAAGCCAGTCTGCGACCTTTGAGAGCTCATTCATGGCGCCCGATGGCAAGGACTTGCTCTTCGACATTTTTTTTAAATAAACTGTAATGATGTACTGAATTGTATTCAATTAAGAGTCGGGAGAAATGAGATGAACCTGAGTGGATCTGATTATGCTCTGTCTAGATCATTGGAACGAGCCTACTACATTGAGATCATATTTCTATATCTACAACTACAAGATCGGTGAGAGAACCATGGAACCAACTAGGCAGATAGGCAACCGGTTGTCTTGCTCGTCATCTATCGGAAAACGCACGAAAATGCCTGTCAGACTTACGCACGCAACCTCCAGTTCATGACCGAAAGCTAGTCGGAAGCTTGCAGCAGCTGAGCCATATCCCACATCTATTTCGAGAGATGCCAGATAGGGCAATTTATTTCTAATCTGCCTTATTGTTCGGTGTGTTAGCTGTATGATCACGCATGAGCTACAAGTGCACATTTAGGAGGGAGCTGAGCTAACTAGAAATACATATCTCCGACCCCTTCTGACTAGGAAGTAATCTACAGTGGCTGTACTCTACAGCTCATTGCCCACCGAACAATTTCCACTTCCAGCTCTCGTATTCGTAACATTGAAAAGGGGGTCATCCTCCGTCTTTCTCGGACAGAGGCTCTTAGGGAGGCTCTGATGTCTTGCATCTCACCGTTGCAACGAACTTGCATATCACCGAATTAAATCTGATTGGCCAAAACACCACGACAACCCATACCATGGGTAGCAGGTGCTCAGCCTTATCATAATTATGATTGGATATTCGCTGGTGGGTGTTTAGCTTGGTAAAGAGCGGTGATTCATTTCCGCTTCCGGAGCAGGACGAGGTAGTCTTCAGCTGGCTGGTCACCGGTACTTCTAATCCTCCAAAATGCGAACAGCTACCTAGTTAGTTCCTACCCCTATTACCAATAATTTCTTATAGGCACAACCTTATATCATACACGAAGTATCAACTGCTTCATTGTTTGCTTCGTTGAGTTGGTTCGTATTAGTTAGAAGAGAATGTAACCATTCTATTTTACCCTGCGCAGACATACCTCACAGGAAACCCTCAAAGTTTCGAAACTGCTTTACCTCGATGTTCAGCATCTGAAGTAGCCATACAACTGCTGCAATACTTGCTCGATTGATGAAGTATGGCAATGACTTTCCGCTTCTCCGAGTATTGCAACCACAATTGCACTTGCTACTGTCTTGATATGAACCATGATGGTACGTTACATGGCATAATAGTATCTTGAAAATGCACATTCTGAAAGCCCGGTCTCAAACTGACAGTGCGAAGATTGCACACCGGTCTAGGGAAAGGGAGGGGATATTTATGCACTTTTTGCGATTCTGATCTGCATGTTCGGCTACCTACGTGGCGTTTGCTTGCTTTCCCCGATGCTTTCATTTGGCTTGCGTCGGAATGCCCGAGGAATCTGCACTTTTGATCCCACCCCATCCTACGACGCAAAGATGACCACAGCAGGAAGTAGACGGGCGGCGATATGTCACCACTACAGTTACCCATACTTCAGGTATGACATTCAACCCGGATAGAAAATTCACGAAGAGAATCGGGCCTACCTCATGAAGCAACAGGCAGATTTCGAGGACGCTCATAGTACGGACAACAGTAATCTATCCAAGTATTCGGTAAAACCTCCACCTCTTCCATCAGCATTACTATAGACTCTCCAAGATAACAGCGCCTAAATTGTAGTTCCACTAAGACGATGAGAGAGGCCAGCGCCGTGATCCATCATCGATAGAGCCAAGAATCCCCCTTCCAATCTACGCCCTCTTCGGTGAGAAATCTGATACATACGCACCAAACTAGGCAACCTTGAATAACAACAGAACCGCCAAACCGCCCCCGGACACCCATATCTCCCTCGTCAAACGCAAGTAACTGCCCAGGTGTAACTGCTGACCCTCCACAGTCACCACCCCTCCAGCTACATGCACAGGGACAAGGTCCAGCACCCAACCCTGGTTCAGCAGGGATGGCGACAGGTTTGAGATGGACCGGGCTGGCTCTACGTTAGCAACCTCGTAGTTCTCCAAGACACCTCATGTCTAGATCAAGGGCGAGGACTATATAATATATTGTGACCTCAGCCGCGAAGTGTGTGGCAAGGCTGGCCGTAGCATCTTTCAAGCTGTCAACGTTTTTACAGACAGCGATATCGTCAACCCCCCCAAAATCTGCATTTCTCCCGCCTGCGACTTTTGCTAGCTCGGCGACGACGCCTGGTGGCAAGGGCTTGGATTTCGACATTTACGGTAGGGGCGTTGTTGTAATCTCCCTAGTCATCTTCGTCTAGTCTGCGAGGCCGACTATTTACCCTTCTTGTTGTATGGGTACGTGTTGATATTTGGTCAAAGGTAGAAGAGACTCGTCAACGGTATAAAAAGGGGTGGTTTATATGCTTATTAACACATCAGCAACTTGAAAGGGAATGGATAATTCCTTACTATATCTCGACTCACCTGTGATTCAAGGCTATTAGTAAAGAAGTGGAGTGGTAGGGGAGAGCAATGAATCACATAAATATTGAGATAGAATGAATTAATTTAATCTAAATGCAATTAAATTACTAAAACATCTCATACTATCAGAGAACGTCCACCGAACACTCCAATATTTGCTATGTGACCATCCATCACACCGACCAAAAAATACACGCACGCAGCTAAAGGGCTAAAGGGCAGATAGATGAAGCGTCAATGTACCAATAATGCTATGCTTATCTGGTTCTCCGACCCCTTATCCTGGCCTCCCCTCCCAGATTACAGAGCGCTATCAATCTCATGGGAAAGTAGAACGTCAAGTCAATTTGTTCGCCGTCTATGATGCAATCGTCGCGTAATCATGCAAAGTGGAACGTATGAAGCAGTCCCATCCGAACTCCGTGCCAAGCAATATTATCAGTTGAAAGATTACTAGTACCGTTTGTATTTCTGTGAGTTGGTTAGTATCATGTAGTTTCGTGGAGGGGCGTGGATCTCTACTTACGTCGTCTATCCTTCTTTGGTTCTGTGGGTCTAATGCATTCGTAGCTCCCATCAGAGTCTGCCCAATCGCTTTGCTCGAACCAATAAGAGGCCTAAAGATAATCGTTGGTGCCCGTTTGAGGACAGCCTTAGCAGCTCCTTGAGCGCTCTGGCTATCCATGACCTCGCCAGGCACTGCGATGATAGCATCCTTTGCCACGTTGAGATCGCGAGCAAGACTCCTGTACGCACCCCTGAGCCCTTGGACCACGCCCGTCGGCTGATCGGCGTAAAGACTGATTTGTTTTGGTTCTTCTTCGGCGTCTGGATCTTCATCATCCCATCCCATAACTTCACGGGACTCTGGTTGCTTTACAAGGATGCCCTCGGCACCCTGGAGGGCATATTGTGTACCAACAGCAAGCTTGGCTCCAAGTTTAACGATTTCCGTACCTGTTGTCTTCGCAAATGCCACAGCACCTTTGCTGATGCTACGAACTATCCTACCATCTTTCTTATATTCCCTGATTGGGATTTCAATAAGATCTTTGAAACCGCTTCCAACGTTAACCAAAGAGCGAACAGGGGCGAGCCCTGCAAGCACGCCAGGAAGTTGAGTCTTCTTGACATCAGGCATCCAGATATCGTTCAGTGTCTGTCCAAGTCTATCAAACCCCGTGACTCCATATATGATAGTGTGCCGTAAAACCATCCGTGCCTGGTCAAGCACTAAGAAGTTCATGAACTCTGTTGTGTGGCCCGATCGTAGACCGGCGTAATCGACACGTTTGGGTTTGAAGTCAAGGCTCAAGGGTATGGAGTTGACTTCGGCTCTCTGTATAAAGGGCACATCGCTGGGTGACGCATGAGCTGGGGCTGAATCATCTTTGAACTCGAAGAATCGTGTGATGAAATCTAGAGCATCCTGGTCGACGTGTAGGCGTAATGGCAGAACCGTTGCTTGTAATACGATCTCTGACGCTGCTAATTCCGGTACTGGTTTGACATTCAAAATTTCGAGATGGACCATGCTAGTTCCCATCTCCCGCTCACCCGCATCCTTATCGTATGTTGCGAATTTTTTCCATGTCGATGTCGGCACATGGTCAAAGATGTCAAGGTCTTTGATACGAACATCAACTGAGCTCTGCGTCTCGCCGGAGCCTGGGTGAAATGTGATAAGATCGACGTCGATACCCTTCAGCTCGAATGTAATCTTATGATGCCTGCTGCGATTTAGTTTGAGTTTTTTCTTTGCTCGAAATGCGTGACCTTGCCGGCTTGGCGTTGCTGTCATTGCTGTCGTTGCTATTGACTCGGTCTCGGTGGCAGCGTCGTTCAATTCTTGGTTGATTGCTTGTGCAAGCTCGCGAGGATCCCGGTTGGCAGGAATGCCTATGTAGATTGAATTAAAAAGGAAATCTCCGATCACAGTTTCTTCAATTATTTCCATATCAGCATTTCCGTGGCTACGGCCACCACGGGACTGCCGCTCAATTGCTGTATTCTCAATATCGTGAACAGCCTTGGAAATGACATCACGAGTGCGGTTCCAATCATAACCATCGAAAAGATTCCAGATGAAATGGACATCACGCACACGAACAGCTAAAGGACTGCGCTGAGTTTTGTCGTTGGAATTGTCATAGGTGTTGTTGGCCGAGTTCCATCGGTGAGCAGTACCTTCTATCACAGAGTCAGAGCCGAAGTAGTTTTCATGAATCATGAGATCCTCATCCTCATCGTCATCGTCAAGCATGTCTAACTCAGTACTGAAGTTTGCAAGCAAAATACCATCGTTCGTGTCTTGGTCCGCTGCTCTTTCTGAGATTATAGAATCCATGGCATCGATGAGCTGGGCATCCATTGAAGACTCATCATAATACCGTGAATCGACAGCTAGGGGGGTTGATTGACCGGAGTCCCTAAGGTCAAAATCGCTATCGTCATCTCCGCCCAGTTCTTGCGCCAATTCGAAGTCGTGGTCAAAGTCATAGTCACCTTCGGCTCTGCCGAAAGCATCTGCAGATATGGATGCGAGCATATCTTCGACAGGCACGATCTCTGTCCTATACTTGATCTCCTTACTAGGTGGCGTTGGAGGAGCAAGCGCATTGGCAAGGGCAATCAGAGTCTGTGTCGAGTCTGCGCAAGTTTCGAGGACAAGGAGGTCATCACGCAGCTCAACATCCACCCACTTGCTTCCGTCCTTTTTATTGACGCCGATCTGTATTGTGACTCTTGCCGAGGAAATATAGCAAATATCCACATACCCACGTTGACACAACTCTACCACTTGAGGAGTTGGGGTATTTGAGCTGCGTCGTCGGGTGGACATCAAAGAGTCCTTAGACTCCAGCACTGAAACATCGTCGACCAGAAGGATCGATACCCTATTCAGATGACCGAGAGCCTTGGAGTCATCCCCACTTGATAATGCAATCTCGAAGTGGGTATCCGTCAACACAATTAGCATCTTCGATGTCAAGCCGAGTGGGTTCAAGCCCAGGAGGCAATTCCGGAAAACGAAGTCAACCTTTGTTGGCTTCCCATCTCTGTTCTTGCCTTCATTGATTACCGGCGACTGGCTCTGCATCTTGCCTGTAATGGCTGCGTGAGCATGCTCTCCGAGATTTGCTACGGAGGCTGCTAGAGTTGTCTCGAAATCTTGTGGAGTGGTGTCTTCTGCAAGACCAAGGATATCCATAATGGTTGGTACGCGATACTCGATGTTGATATTTCGCATTCTGAGTTTGATGACTGGTTCCATTTCATCACCGATCAGCCTCATAGTCAAGACAGGACCAAAGCCCTCCTTTTCTAGAGGCGATATCGCGGTGCCAACCAATTCTTCGGAATTGTTTCGCCATATCGAAACTGACCCTACCCCAAGCGCGATTAGAGAGGGTATAGTAATATGACCAGCCTCGACGTCCTTCAGAGATGCTTGCACGGAGCCGATTCTTCCACCAATATCGACTGCGACGTCTAAGTTACGGATAAGAGCCAACGTAAGAATACCTGGTCGGTCGTCTTCGGGTAAGTATTTAGCGACTGTTGACAGTCGCGCAATCTCTTCGCCGAGTGCAGGCAGTACTTGAAGATGTTGGATATTCCTGACGCTAACTTCCAGGTCGTCCATATTGATGCGCAGCACGCCGCCTTTTCGCCTCTGGCGAAGTAAAGTATCCACCATGATCTCGTCATCATTCTGATCAAATTTATGTTTGGATGGTATGATAAGCTCTAGAAGCCTTTCAAGGTCTTTGTCCTTCGGTGTTGCGAGGTATTCAAGGCGAACACCTGTAACCACAGCATTAATAGGAGGGTTGCCCATCGAATGCTTCATGTAGGGACCGGCGAGGTGTACCCTGGAAATGCCAACTCCAATTCCTTCTTCGCGGCTAACAAGCTTCACGGCACTTGTGTCTAGCGATACGCTACATTCTTTTCCGATAAGGTCTAAACGAAAGCCGCCTAATCTCATGTCCATCTTATTTTCAGAGCTTGCGGATGTATCATCAGGGCGTATAGGCGCATCGAACCTTACACCACGTGGTTTGGGCGATGCCTTGGCAGGACTTCGGGGGGCCGGGGAAGCATTTGAAGTCATCGAGGAGCTCATGTTCAGGAAGCCGCTCAGGCCGCCAAACCAGCTAAATGTCTCGTCTAGCCGCTGAAGGTCTAATTTGACATGCAGAGGTAGGGTTGTGACTTCACACTTGGTCGTACCGGCCTCCTGGGTGATTTTGAGAGAAATATCGGTACCAGCGGTTGGAAACGCATCTTTTACAGATGCGCGCATTTGTATGCGCTGGTCAAAGGAAATGATATCGTCGTTTCCGTATCCGAATTTGAACTTACCTACGTCTATTGAGGTTTTAGTCGAGAACGACGATCCCGACAGACCAACATTCAAGTCTTGGATGGTCGCAGTTAGGAGAGTATCGGAGTTGAAGGAAGTAGAATTAGGGTTGAATAATCGTTCAGGGGTATCGACAACTCCAGCTAGATTTTCGAGGAAGTGTATGGTAATTTGTTCCGCAACAAGATTTATGTCCGGCATAGGTGAAGGGGTACTCTTATTATCGGCCTTCTTTTTTTGCTTGGAACGTGGTTCAGGCCGCTCTTTCAAAGCTGAAAGGATCCGCGACACTACCATAGCCAGCAAGAAACCCGTCGAAAGGTCAGACCGAATTTCTAGGGATGATAACACAACCTCTAGAGTTTTGTCTAATGGGGCCTCTGAGCCAAGTAGGTTCATAGACGGGGCCATCGACGCAGTTGATTGATAGGTGGAGAAGGATCCTGGAAGATTTGGGGACACGGAGCGGTCCAACCGAGTCCGAGGCACCGCGGAAGCCGGCTCCTCAGCTTGTGTTACCTGTATGTGTTGATGATTTGAAGGGATATAGAGGGAAATGGAATTTAGCGAGATAAGTTCTTTGACTAGTCGTGTTGGCCCCCTCGGTGTCGAGGCTTCCTCCCCTGGGACATCTTCCCTTTCTACGTCGTGTGGGAGATCATCAATTACCTGCTTTGCCTCCTCGAGATTATCGACGGCAGGGTTATGATTTGATCCGAGGTCTGTTGACGATTCTATATCCAGAGGATGATAACCAGAAGGCCCTTGCGAGGGAATAGCGGTAGATTTCAGTGAACCTAAGGTCTCAGTCTGGTGCTTCGCGCCTGGCGAATTTTCTGCGCTCGGGGGCTCCGAATCCCATGCGCCTGGCATCGCCTGCATTGCCCGAGGCGCCTGACTCACTTGCGAAGACCCGGTGTAGGAGAATGCGCTCATGTACATGCTCTCAGCTTCCTCGTGGCTGAACAAGTGAGACCGTGCGAGGTCCTCACTTAAGGAAGCTGTATCACTTTCACCCGAATCTAGGGGTGGGTCCTCAATACTCCTTGATGACTCGACAGAACCATCTCCCCATCGTCGCTGGCGCTCCAAAGCCGGTTCAGACTGAGCAACGCGTGCTGTAGGTGACCAAGGGTCCGTCGGTGCGTCGATAGATGAGTGAGCTGGGTGCGTGAAGAGGGTCGGCCTGGATTCATCATGTGGCGGAGTTTGGGGAGCAAGAGCACGCGGTGTTGATGGCGTAGATCTGATCTCTTCATCCTGGTCGTCGCTTGATCCACTCAAGTCGTACGGTATATTAAAGGCGTCTTCGCTATCCATTAAGGGGTGGTGAGACTGCCCAAGATCATCAGCATCGTCGGAGCGCCATGCTGGGGAAGGCATCGCTGCTGAGCTCGATTCCCGCGATAAAGTTTGCTGTCTTGAAATAGCTGGCGAGTCGGCCGCTAGCGACGAAGGTATCGATGGCGATCGCGCTAGAGTCGAGAAGACGTTTGCCTCGGAAATTAGACAAGCTCGAATCTTATTGAGCTCTACGCAGCGCTTTCCCTCCTTTTGGGCGATCTTGGACGCACCCTCCGCAGCTGCCTCGTCTGCTGTTGTTGTGACGCCCTCCGCCTTTACTTCATCAATAGCAAGTTGGAAGGTGACCAATTCAGGGATGGATGAGGTGTGCTCAACGGGGACCTCAACGTCGAGATGGAAAGTGACGGCCTTGATGGAAACTTGTAACCGATCGACTATGCCCTGTAGAAAATCTGCTAGGAAGGTAGGCAGTGAAAGAGGTTGGCCGGTCCCCAAGGGGTAATCTTCGTCGCTCCCGTCCTCACTACTCGCCACCGAAGCTCCGAGGTCTTGGGTCTCAGCGTCTAGCGCAGCTTGAAGTGCCGCCTTATCTTTCAAAGGTTGCGTCTCCAAGAACGACTGGGCCAAGTCGATAGCATGTGGAACGGGGTCGCTCTCTTCGGACGGCCTAGAGGTGCTCTTCCCATGTGCGGTGCCCTTTGGTGTAGGCTTAGAGCTGCCATCTCGAGTAGCGAGCTTCAGCTTTATCTCGATACCATCGATCTCGACAGTGATAGGGCTAGTATAGATGGCAGAGGGGATGGTAATTCGCAGTAATAGAACCTTGGCTTTCTGGAGTTCAAAGGACGGTGGAAGTTGCAGCAACTGTTCTAATTTCTGTCGCCCCCGCCAAGTCAGCTCTCTGCTTGTTTGATTCTACAAGAAATGCTACGATTTCAAATACCAGGGAACTTGCCTGTAGCTTGATTCCGACGTCTTGTAATGTAAAGACGTTGTTCTTTCCCATAGCAAAGTCTAGATTGTCCATGTCTAGAGCATCGGTATCGAAGTAGTCCAATTTCGAGAGGGTGTACCGCAGTAGCCGCTTGGGCATGCTGGAGCTCCGAAAGGACGGGAAGAAAGTCGCCATGATAGCGGTATTGAGGACAACACAGCTACAACGAGTACGCTGGGATTGGATAAATCAAGGAGAGGCTCAGCGACGCGTAGGTCGCGTGTGGGGGAGTAGCGATAGATTATCACGATATCCCACGAGTCGGGATGCGGGGTGGTAGTTCATCGTTGTCGGCACTACTGGCGTGAGTAGACAACGTCATAGGATATTAGGGAGCTTCTAGGGATTAGGATGAGAAGTCGGCACGATTGTCGAAACGATAATGATCGAATCTCGGGACTCGTCAGAGCAACGACGATGTGGTCGGAGGAAATGTGGTGGAAGTGGTGGAAGTGGTAGTGGATGACGGGGGATGGGGGATGGTGTTAGGCATGTCCATGTAGGTACTTACTTTAATGTGAACCTAGAGTAGCAGTAGCTCGCCTACCTACACTTCACAGTGTAGGCCCGTGGGCAGCAGACTCCAGAGTGTGTCATTTGATCCATCCAGCGCCCAGAAAGCCTATCAGTTGCATCAGTTGCACTATCGATACTGCGATAACAGCACAGATGCGCTAAACTGCGACGTATCAACGACCCCTTGACGTCCCTAGAGGTGGGGATCCATTAGGCAGCTGACCATTTGGCATTCAGTGGCATTCGCCTTTCCGGCTCATCATCTGTCTCTGCACGGATTGCCTCGCCTTATTATTGCATTGGCTGTCGTTTCCTCTTACTTAATCCCTCTAGCCTAAGGACCTATCTACACTAGGCATCTATTCGGATGGTTTTTGAGGAAGCGAAATACCAAATTACTCGTCCCAAGCCGTGCAACAACAATGCATGATGTTTATTCTTCATAGGTAGTGCCACGCTAGCTCGGCCACGGGTCGGTACCGATGATATCATACCTAACTTGGATCCATTCAACATATTTTAACCAGTGAAATACAAGGCCAAAGAGGTTATTAGGACCAAGAGCCAAGAGAGTTATTCTTTGAAAACGTCTGAATTTCTATGCCTAGCAAAGTCATATCTTTGCTGAGGCGTGCAATAGCAATGCGGCGATATACATTTTCACAGACTGAGAGTAAGAAGCTTGCCAAGGAATCATCATGTCTTCCACTATGCATTCCGGCCTATACCTCTCTCCTTGGCGCAGGGGATCCCCTACCAAATACCATCATTTTGGTTCGTTGTGCATGGCAATATCAGTTCCGGCTCTCCCTTTTGATTTTGTCAACCGCCTCGCTATTGAAGCTGATCGCCCTGTCCCTGCTCAAATTTCCGTATATGATTACATGAATGGGGGAAGCTTAAAGGGGTAACCGCCGTTCTTGATTCGGAAAATAGAGAGTAAGAAGCTGTACATGAGGACCATGACGGCGCCCCAGACAATAACCATAAGCTGTTGCATCTTGGGGTCTCGAGTTCTAGGGGCTTTGACGGCCAGGGCGATCGTGGCAAAGGACAGGACGCCGTCTGACCTTGTTAGCAAAGAAAGTACACTGCCGAAATAGCTCGGGATGCTTACACATAAAGGCGACAATCTGCGTCTCGAGGCCATACTGGCTCTGGAATCCACCAGCAAAGTAGCTGATTCCACCACGGCCATCGCCGGCCACGTAGGGCACTCGTCGAATCTGATTGAACATTTGGCCGCTGGTAAACAGAAGAATACCGATCAAACTCAAACCTGCCCAGACATTGCGGTTCTGGATGACGGGTAGGATGTATGGCCAGATACGGTAGCCGACACCCGCGACGAAGAGAGTGAGCACGGCAGATACCAACCACATGACATAGTTGATTGGCCGGCTTACTGACGGGTGAGGTCGGTCAGGCAGGTGACGAGCAATCCATTCGCGTACCTTTTCGGCGGTTTGGGGTCTATAGGTATTAGTCCCGAGTGCATATAATAAGCGAATATAGTATCTTACCCAGTGAAGTCGTAACGTATAGGCTCGGCACCGGGGACGGCATGCGGGCCAGTGGTGGGCTGGAAGAAGAGAAGCACGGGGGCTGATTGAAGGCCGAGCTGTAGGAGGCCGGTAATTAGTCTACTAGTCGTAAATATCCGACGCGAGCGAACATACAGAGATGAATGTTTCTCTTCCCTGAGAGAAATCGAGGGTTCCGAAGATCAAACGAGATTCGCCCTTCTTGTCGCCCTTGGCCCAACTCTTTCCTAGCACATCCCACTCTGGCTGGAAGTCGGTGCAGAGTTGGCAGCCAAAGCGCGCATCCAGCGCCGTTAGGAGAACAGCGACGGCATAGTCTCGAGGGGTAGAGGTAAGCTTCTTGTAGGAGGAATCGGCAAGCTTCACTGGGGATTCGGACTGGGCTTTTGCGTGGAATTCATCGAATCGGTCGACTGTGGACGATTTCTTGGCGGCGAGTGATCCTAATGGAAGGGCGAAGGAAAGGAGAAGAGGCAACCAGCGCATGGTGACGACGTTACAAAGAAACGGTCTTGGAGATCATATGGTTTGGCACAGACAGGATAGATAGTGGTGGTGTGGTGGCGCACACCTAGTGAAGAATCCCGGTGCTGCGAAATGCGTCGTCGGTGCAGTGCAGCTTTGGAGTTCAAAAAAAGGTGTCCTCAATTGCCAATTGGTTTTGGAGCTCGATGCGATGTAAGCTCCGTTTAGGTGCATTGGATAAGATGGATAAGTTATGCAGGGGCCGCGCGAGCCGGCGAGCCACATACAGTACGTCTGTGCGCGTCCAGAGTTGTGCAATACCCCACATTTCCATACCAACAGCAGTCCAGTGACTCCAGTCCATCCTTTGCGCCAATCCCGTTTTAGCACTTTGTTGATTTTCAGACTTGCCCACCAAACACGCCTCTTTCTCCTCCACTACGTAGTATTCTTTCACCTTAATCCAAGTTCCCTATACCACATCGGCCAATTAATACCACCACTGTTGACACTCTACATCACCAGAGAAGTTATTCGACTCTTGTTGGAATCTATCAAGTCCATTCCGCCTTTGAGATTGAAACCTCTGTCGATAAGACGCGTCTACCTGAATGGGTAGACTTGCTAAAGTTGCCATGGGCCGCGAGGTGCGAGTCAACATGGACGCTGACAAGGTACACTTTATGCCTCTATCCCTGTATCAGCTCGAGCAGAGAGAATTCACCGCTCAAGCCACCATGGATTATAGCTGACCATCGTCATTGTAAACAGCAGAAGGACTTGTTACATGATCTCGAGTTAAAGCACCAAATGAATGCCAATGGCACCCAAATCCTGATCAAGGATGAAGATGTTCGCCGGCTTAGACTCCGAATCCTCATGCTGCGGGACGAGAACACGTCGTTACGTGATCAGATAGCTAATAACGACGACACGAATACGAAGCTCACGGCCCAGTGCGACGGATTGAGTGCCCAGATTGAAGCCAAAATGGATGTAATTCGCTCGCAGGAACAGCAATTACGGAAACAGGAGCGAGAATATTTGAATTTAAAGGTATGACGGCAACATCTGGGGAGACAGTTGACGGGATATACTGATGCCGATGTGTAGGCTGAGCTACAAGCAATGAACAACGCAACCCAGGATTCAGCCAACCTGCTAGCTGAGAAGCTATCCCTAAGTCGCGAACTGGCCGTCCTCAAGCCTGAGATCGAACACCTACGATCACAGGTGAACCACCAACAAGAGACACTGGCAGAAAAGTTGACTTTAGAGCGTCAAGTCACCACTCTCGAAGTCGAGCTCGCCAATGCAAAGAAGGCCAACAAGCGAGTGATGCAGAACCGCGAGAGCAACGATCGGGTCGAAGATGAGCTCCGGAAGGAACTCCGCAAAACAGAGAAGAAGTTGACCGCTGAGAAGACAGAACGTGAAAGACTGGAGGATCTGCTGGAACAAGAGAAGCGCACACATCAATACGCCTTACAAGAGCAAGACAGCACACGAGAGCTCGAAGCCGACCTACGGAAAAAGCTACAGGACAGCCAACGACAGCTAAGGCAGGAGAAGGAGGACAGGGAGAGGTTAGAGGAAGAACTTCAAGCAGCAAAGATCGCGGCCAAGAAGATGCAGGAAACCCAGTCAAGCAACAGTGCAGAAGATAAACTGCGCGCCCAGCTCGAGGAACTTCGCACGATGCTGGAGTCTCAGCAGAAGGAGAACAAGTCTCTAAAGCAGGACAGCATAGCTGCGGTATCGCAAGCCAGCGAACGAAGTGACCAACTTGAGAAAAAGATTGAGAAACTAAAGACGAAGCTACGTGAAACCCAGGAACAGCTCAAGCAGTGCCAATCAGACCTCCAGAAAGCCCAGAAAGCACGCCCTACTAGCTCGGACGAGACTACTAAAATCAATGGCCGACCTCAAGCATTCCGCAAGCGAAAAGGCCAGGACGTGGCTACAGGCGATTTTGCGCAAATTGAGATTCAAACACCCGGGGCTGACGATGGAATGAAAGGACGTCGCGCACTCAAGAAACAAGTCTTCGAGCCTTCACTCATGGGAGAGAAGTCGATGTTCTCTATCACCCCCTTCTTGAACCGCACCAAGAGTATCATGGAAGATACCCCAAAGACGGACGAAGGGACATCAAACGACTCCATCTTAGCTTCATCGCAAGTTGAAGTTGCTGAACCTACAGCTACAGTAGCTGAGGCGACAACCGAAGAGGCCGTCCATCGCGAGACGAACTCTCCGACTCCGGCTCCGGCTGAGACCGAGAAGTCCAAACCAACCCTCAAGTCTCGTGGTCGGCCTAAGAAGGTGCTTGGCGATGCACCATCGGCCAAGAAGAATGCTCAACCTGTACCAAAGAAGGCCCTCAAGGCCAAGAGTAGCCTCGAGAAAGTAGTAGAGGAAGCCAACGGCGATGAAGAGGATCAGCCTGAGCCTAAGGAGCCTACGGAGAAGACAATGACCGTCAAGTTTAACATCAGTCTACCGCAAGACGAAAGCACGGCATCCGGCACGAACGGTGGCGACCTCCCAAAGAAAAAGAAGCGCAAGGTCCTAGGCTCAACCAAGACGCTCTTCGACGAGGAAGAGGGCGAAGCACCGCCGGCTAGGAAGCCCGCTAAGATGCAATTAGGTGCTAAGAGACCCCTAGGAAAGGCAGTCCTCGGTGTGCAGCGAAACGCGTTTGCCGGTTCTGCCTCCTTCTCGCCCCTAAAGAGAGATCGTAGAGGTGTTGGTGCTAGTTTTCTGGCATGATGCACGGACTAGCTCTATGATGGTCAAGGCGGCGGAATCTTTGCATATGGTAAATTAGCAATGGGAAGGGCATGGATTATGCATTTCTAGGCGTTCTGATATCTTTTCATGACTTGGGCGTTCGGGAAAGCTTGTATGAATAGGTACACGGTTGCATTGCTACTGGTGAATTTGAATAAGCTTGCTCTGACAATAGCTTTTATATTTTCTATCGGGCGTACTGCCAACAAGTGCATACTTGTGATAAATTTGATCAACTAGAGAACCCCCAGCGGCGGTTTCAACCTCGCCAGCAACAAGCTCAATATGTCCTACCTAGCCTTTGGCTTCCAAATTCCCACACCATTTTCGATCATTACAAGCTTATCTTCTCTCCAGCTCCAAACAGTAACGACCGCAGTTCCCGGCCCAGCTACGAGCGTAACAAAACCAATACCCAACATCATTTGGATGAGTTGCAATGTGCTCGGCTTGCCGGTTAGCAGCCGCGAAACGTCACAAACAACCAGCCAACACCAAAAAAGCGTCCCGACATAGGCCCCCCAGAAGTCCCACTGGAAGATGTAGTGCAACCCATGCGCCATACTATTTTTCCAAAGCGCCCTGATAGGTAGGAAGACGTAGCTAAGCGAGAGCTGAGGATCCGACGACGTGAAGCAGGTGTAGAGGGTGCTGATATGTGCAGCTGTTGCGACAAGACCCGCGAGCAGGTACACGCGCTTAAGGTGCTTGATATCGCCGTTCTTCTGGTTCGCCTTGCTTGAAGGGGTAAATGACCCGAGGCGAGAGAAGAGGAAGAGCAGCGCGCTGACGAGAACCGGGAATGGCTGCCAGAAAGCCGTCACGTATTGCAGCGTCTTGATATCACTCCACGGCACATAGTACATGGCCGCTGTCGGAAATAGATATCCCAGCACAAGAGCCGGAAGAAGAGCCTTCGCGTATCCAACGGGAACCTCCCGGCCCTGGAAGTGATATGCGTCTCTTGCGGAAGTACCTACGTATAGGGCGTAGTATAGGGGCGCGATGATGCCGGCGCCTGTGATTTGGTAGGCGAGCGAGAAGAGCGTTATACTAGGTATTCCACTATCAGTAAACCTCATCGCAAGTCGACAATAGATACGTAGCTATAAGATGATAAAGCCCCCTAAAGGCTCAACCATAAACTCACAAACTAATAAACCTCCCCGCGTTGCGCCGGCGACTAGCCTCCACCGTCCACACGCACACCACGGCAAACCAATTCACCAAGAAATAGCTCTGCTGCGCGCGCACACCGGAGATCGGAAGA
>JAOXNK010004269.1:0-11285 GCA_028566675.1 Hypoxylon intermedium | reverse complement strand
GAAGGAGATATTTGGGTTGTTGGAAACGCTGGTTCCGCTCTATCCGAGACTCGACTGTTCTTATACTGCTGTAGGCCTTCGAGAGTTACACAATGAAGCACTCACTTCGATTCATTATTCCAAGCACGTGACCTAATTACTTGAGCTACCCACGTAGGTAGTTATATCCTCAAGAGCATCTTACAAAATGGCGGCACAATCATTTGACTTCATTATTATCGGGGGTGGCACTGCGGGTCTTGTCCTAGCTCGTCGCCTTTCAGAGAACCCAAGTCAAAGTATTCTTGTCTTGGAAGCTGGCTCCGATCATACCGAAGATCCGCGTGTGTATACTCCGGCTCTATTCCAAGCTCTTTTTGGGTCAGAGGTTGATTGGGATGTCAAAACCAAACCTCAGGTATATGCGTACCTTTATTCTCCGCTGATAAATTCGATTTGAGCACCTAACTTTCAATTACCCGAACCTCAAAGGTAGACCAATCGATATTCACCAGGGCAAAGCCCTCGGTGGTTCGAGCGCTATCAATGCCCACGTATTTGTGCCCCCAGCCAAAGGCCTGATTGACGCCTGGGAATCGATTGGTAATGAAGGATGGAATTGGGAAGTCCTTCGGAACTACTACACGAAGACGTATACTCCACCACCGACTAACGATGCCTTGAGACCATCGCTAGGCATTGATGGATGGGTTGCTGAGAACCACTCAGCTAATGGGCCACTGCAACCCTCCTTCTCTGGGGACTCGTCTCATCCCATTCGTGAAGCTTGGGTGGAGGCATTCAAGGCTAGTGGTTACGCTTTAGCGCATGACCCCTTTCTTGGTGCATCGGTTGGGGGTTTTAGTTCCCTCACAACGATCCACCCCGACAAAAAGGAAAGAAGCTATTCCGCTGTGGCATACTACAACCCAGTAAAGCACCGGAAGAACTTGCAAGTTCTTACAAATGCCGTCGTCGAAAAGATTCTTTTCGACAATGAACAACCTCCGAGGGCCATCGGGGTTCAATATAAACATGAAAATGAGGTCAAGACTGTGGCCGCTGTCAAGGAAGTCATCCTCGCAGCAGGTGCTCTACAGTCACCAAAGCTGCTAGAACTGTCTGGTATAGGTGACGCAAATCTACTTCGACAGCACGGAATTAAAGTCGTCGAGGACCTACCCCAAGTCGGCGAGAACCTTCACGATCACCTCGTATGCTACATCAGTTATGAGGCCTTGGATGACATTGATACTCTTGATCCTCTTATCCGACAGGAGCCAGAGGCAATTGGGAAAGCTAGTAGGTAATATTTTTTTCGGTGCTTCACTACCCGGTCTTTTCATATTGCAACTGCCCAGCTACATTATTCCCGTCTACCTCTTTGAGAAATCATTCTTTGTTGTTTAGGCATTCATGTCCTTGGGACATATTACAATTGTGTCTACTTGAAACTTGAAACTCTTAATACTAATTTGGTCACAGTGCAGGAATTCGCGACCAGCAGATCCGGTATGTTAAAATCTATCGGAGTTTGCACCTATGCATATCTACCGCTAGTCGACCATCTCTCGGGTGAAGGCCTTGAGAGCCTAAAAGAGCTGTTCCATCGAAACTGTCCACCAGTCGGAAGTCGCCCTGACCAGGCTCGAGCCCGAGTCTTTCATGACAATGCCGAGAAGACATTTCTTAACTCGAGGGAACCGTCAGGAGCCTATCTCACCGCACTGGCACAACAAGTGCCCCCGGTTGAGCCAAACTCGAGTTCGCCCGCGGGTCCAGTACCCGGCAAATTCATCACTTTGGGTGTGGTCCTCTCCCATCCCCCCTAAACAATACAAAACTGATGGATACAACGTACATGTCTCGGCTAGTCCGGCATCTAAACATCGTGCTTTGGCTCCAAACTGGCGACGAGGCATTACGGTCACGGACCAGATTGAACTCATTAGCCATGATAACATTGATGGCTCTTGGACAAGAGTCCCAGACCATTCCGAATTCCATGATCAGCGAGACAGTTTTGGTGGTCATTCAAGCACGCTGATATCTCAGTGAAATAGTCGAATTGACCTCCTATCCCAAGCATATAATAAAGGGATGAGGACCGGTATTCGTGCACGCAAACTACTTGGCCTCTTACAGGCAGGTATTTTCATTTATAATGGGACAGAAAGCAAAGTGTCTTGAAGGTTGTTTACGTGGGCAATGTACCAAACCATGGAGGTCAGTTCCATTGAACCTCTCTGTAATATAGACCATTTTGAATCCATGTTGATCTCTGGCAGCTCTGGGGCCTGATTCCAGCTTAATTCTAGTGCATGTAACTTCGCGCAATTACAAGAAAAGTGATTTGCCCACTATTCAGCCAGATCGTTTTCCCGTTGCGAAATGTTCGGTGGCCAGCATCATCACATTGTTAGGGCTCATTCCAGTCACTTGCATATTGGCAGATTGCCCTGATGAACACGTAGAAAGCTTCGCCTCACAACTTGAGCGCTTATAGAAAACCGGGCATGCGCAAGTAGTGTGTGATATCACACGCTGTACCGCCGCTCAGTAACCTCCTTTCCGAAACTGTGACATGTTTGGGTAGGGATAATAAACGCAACGAACCGGACGATAGAATGCAACTAACAACTTGCTAAGGTTAGTTATTGTTTCCGTGGTAGGTTACGTCGGCGCTCATCCCTTACGCAGGACTCCGGATTCCCCCTATATACTGTACATCAGTTTACGGACGGATTCAAAGGCACAGTTACATGGAGCTGGCCAGCCATACACACCCTCGTGTCATCTAAAGGAATATATGCATCAGGTATGTTTGCGTCGTTGGTCGAACCTCGTCTACTTTTTGATTACCTAGTACTACGTCGGGTCTATATATATGCCATTTATATGCGGGAACTTACTGCAGCAAGCTCTAACATGAGGGCTATGTATGCCATTTAGGGGGGATTGTGATCAAGGACACATCCCATGTCGGTGTTTGCTGTACAAGCGGTTACATCGGAGTTAACCAACTTGCATATTATGGTTGGGGCTGTGCACCCTGCCGCTGCTAAGGGAGGGCTCTGCAACCCCATTCGTCATCGCATCTACAAGCGCCAACATGCCTTGATAAGCCCTTTGTAGTCGCAACAGCAAACGATAGACAGGACTAGAATAGCCCACAGCCCTTCCTTTCTCTACCTATCAGTCCAACTTCAAGTCGCGCCTATTTATACATCTCCATACTCGGGTCTTCTCACATCTTAGATCATTGGCATAGCACATCTTCTCCCACGGATTAACATCGAACATGGCTCACGACGGAAGCTCACTCGACACTGTGCTCGACTTTACCACATTCCACAACATCATTGATGGGGAACTGTGTGGCTCCAGCACGGGAAAGACTCGATGCACTGTGGACCCTGCTACATTAGAAGACAATGCGCCTGTGCCACTTTCCTCGCTTGACGATGTTGGCAGAGCTGTAGAAGCAGCGCGGAAGGCAGCCAAGGGCTGGGCTGCAGTTCCATGGGCTGATCGTCAGAAGGCCTTGAAGGAGTTCACAGACGCGTTCGAGGCCAAGTCGGAAGCCTTCTTGCAGATGCTGCTAAAGGAGCAGGGTAAATCGGTCAGTGATGCCAGCTTAAATCATCTAGGAATCATTTCGGTTGGCACCCTCACAGATCAGAGAAGCCAAGATCGAGCTCTGGTTGACATTCATGTTCTTGCGCGGCTTTTGCGAGTTGTCGTTGCCTGAAGAGGTGATGGAGGACAGCGAAAAGCGCAAAGTCGTAGTGCGATATACGCCTCTTGGCATCACCGCAGGTCTTATTCCTTGGAACTACCCTATTTACCTAGGATGCATCAAAATCGCGTCGGCTTTAGTCACTGGCAACGCTCTCATTCTGAAGCCATCTCCCCATGCGCCATACTGCAACCTTAAGTTGGCTGAACTGGGCTTGCGCTTCTTCCCGCGTGGTGTTTTTCAGGCTCTGAGCGGCGATGATGACCTGGGACCATGGTTGACCGCGCACCCCGGTATCGACATGGTAAGCTTCACCGGCTCTGTCGAGGTAGGAAGAAGGATCATGGAGTCTTGTGGTAAAACACTGAAGCGGTGTATCCTCGAGCTAGGAGGCAATGACCCGGCGATCATTTGCTCTGATGTCGACATAGAGACCATCGCACCTAAGATCGCATACTTTGCCCTAGCCAATGCCGGCCAGATCTGTATCATACCCAAGCGCGTCTACGTCCACGAATCGATCTATGATAAGTTCCTTCCTGCCATGGCTGCATTTGCCAATAATGTCAGCTTCAAAAAGGATGCGCAGCCTGCCATCGGACCGGTATCTAACAAGCCTCAATATGAGCGTGTCAAGGAGACACTTGCCGACATCGAGATGAACAAGCTTACCCTAGCTGCCGGAAGCACGAAGCCCCTGAAGGATCAACAGGGCTTCTTCTTGTCCCCAACTATCATCGACAATCCGCCAGACAATTCCAGAATTGTGACCGAAGAAACATTTGGTAAGTCGTCTCTCAACTGTGGCCTCCCGTCTGAGTATTTCGCGAGGCGTCATAGTGCAAACTACATTTCTGTCTTTCTACATGTATACCTCACCATCCATGTATCCATTTGTTCTTATGGCAAAGCTCTTTTCTTTTCCCTTCACGGGGCTATTACATAGTCCCAATCCAGATGCTTCCGTGAAGATGACCGTGACTGACATACCGCAGGCCCTGTATTCCCAGTGATGAAATGGTCTGAAGAATCAGAGGTCATCCGACGCGCTAACGATACCACCTACGGTCTCGGTGCCTCGGTGTGGTCCAAGGACATAGCACAAGCTGACCGCATTGCTCGGCAGCTTCAGGCCGGAACTGTGTGGATCAACACGCACGCGGAGGTAGACCCGAAATTTCCGTCTGGGGGATACAAGAATAGCGGAATCGGCGTCCAGTATGGTGCAGAAGGCCTCAAGGGGTATTGCAACTTGCAGACCATTTACGCTAAGTTGGCTTAAACAATCGCTTTGGACGCTCATTAGATAGCAATGAAAGGATGAAATCATAGTCAGATTATTGCTCCCAAGTCTACCGAGTGATGGCACTGTGACGGTCTGGCAAGCCGCCAAAGCCAGAAAGAGTATTTTCAGATACCCCTTACTAAAAGGGGGATAAGGATAGAATAAACTCATCGTTTATGTTGAATCTTCAGGAGAAATGAAGTCCTCGAGCTCGCAATCATCCTCCGCGTCAAACGGCTCGATCTTCCTAATCAAAACCCCGTCGCGGTACCTATTCGTGATCTGTTCCTCCGTGCCAGCAGGTACCCACCCACCCAGGTCTTTCTCCTCGTCCACGTAGAGGCCAACGGGAGGGCTGGGATACCGATACGGAGAGGCGCGAATGTCAAAATCTATGTGAGATACATGTGCAGGTCTAATATCTACCGCTGGCGACCTATTGCTTCGATGACTGCCGATGAGCACCATACCCCTTTTATCGGCCGAAATCGGCGGAAAGTACCGCACCTCGCGTTGTTGAGCTGACGCCGGGAGCAGGACCGTGCGCAGGGGTGTCATAGGGGATGATGACGACGAACTGTCCGGTTCCTTATTTTTGAACAGGCCTATTCGGACGACCGAGAGCTTGTATGAGCTCTGAGTCACGTAGATGTGGTCCTTGGTCCAAGTGAAGGTAATAGGAAGTCTCGAGACGGTGAGACTCGCCACATCTCCCAGGCTAGCTTTGATCCGATGGATCAGTATAGGGGGGCTCGTGGTGGTTTTGTGCTCTGACAGCCGATGGGTTGTCACGAAAATCGATATCGATAGCTCTTTTTTCGCATGTTTCGTCGTAGTGTGCAGTCGTACTTTTTGCTTGTCCTGTGCTTCTATCGTGGCAATGTGCATATATCTACCGCATGGCGAGAATTGTACTTTCATGCAGACATGGCGAGCTACAAGACAGTGTTAGCGCACAGCGGAGAATCGAGAAAGCCTGTCACACTTACTATACCGTGTGGTTGCTAATACGCGGCGAATGAAGTAGGTTTTCCGCTGGTAGTCAACGAAAAGGATGTCGCCGCCGCACAAGGGCCACACCACCAGGGGTTTGGAAGGGTGTATGGCTGGTGGCGAGTGGTATAGCATCACAGGGAGCTCGTAGTCGTAATGGAAGATCTGTCGAGGTTCGGTGCCATTTACATCTAAAATCGAGATTGAGCCTAGGCGACCGTTTCTACTCCTTATTTTCCTGAAACTATTTGGTTGGGGGGTAAATATGTATGGCTTGGGCCCCTGTCGACGCCTAGCGTATCTACCAACTCCCGCATCATCATCGGATGAAGACCCTCCCATGTAACCTGTAAGATCTTCAAGAAGCTGTCCATGCGTAAGTATGATCTCAGCTCTTGAGTCATCACTGTAGCTGTCTGAAAGCGAACCACTGCTGTCGTCTGGTTGATCGCCTTCATCTACCGACACGTCGAGATCTGACGCATGCTGAGTCGAGCCTTCGCTTAGTGACTCTACAGCTGAGTTTTCAACCTCGAATTCGCTTGAGCTTTGTTCGTCCCAAGGTGAATCATCACTTCCGCTACTAAGGTCATCGTCTGCTTCACTATCGGAGCCTGTGTTGGAGTCAGAGCTAGTGGATAGTGTCATCTGCATTGTCACGGTGCCTCTAGGATCGGATATCAAAGGATCCCCGGTCTGCCTGGTATTAGCAGCAGGTTCAGCGTCAGAGTCTGACAGGCTGGGCCGGGTCATGTCATATTCCTTCCGGTTTTGTCTCCTGGCAAGCACAATGATGCCGTTGCCACCGGCAAATTCTTCGAAATACCTTGCGAGGTCAGTTTCCGCGTCTTTGAGTCGCAAAGTATCTTCGTAATTGCCACCTTCACCTCTTTGAAATAGTTGGCTTCCCACACGGAGCAGCCCGAAATCGCTACTGCACGAGACTGGCTCGGGCTGGCTCAGCATTTTTGTGATTTCACGAGGCTTCACAGCGGTGTACAGAGACCAGTGACTAGCCTCCTCGTCTATGTCCACGGTGATTGTCCTAGAGCGCACAGGAGAGCTTGTAGTCCACAGGTTCCAAGCGTCCAGAGATAAAGAGAAACTCCCGGAGTGCCTAAGATATTATTCAGTCATGGTGCCCTTAGTTTTAGTTTTAGTTACCAAAATAGTTGATACTTACGTGGGTCCCGTCGACACAATTACCGCCACACTTCCATCCATGGAAAAGCAGTCGGCAATGCCCGGCTCAAAGGTGTCGATGTTGTAGTCGCCTTCGTGTACCATAAAACTTGGGTATTTCTCTTTCATACTCCTCAGAAAGCTGCCATGGCCCATGATCCCGGAAAGACAGCGAGTGATCTCGCCCCTATATTCTTGCAGGGGGCAGTTATCATCATCAGTGCAAGAGCAGTCAAGGAAGTACTTCCATTCGCCCACGAAATGGAGATAATCCTTTGCTATTCTGCCGTCCTTTTCGTCCACGGATTGAAGAAAGACTTTCCTAAGACGTGTATGAGGGTTGAGCGCAGTTTTGAAGAACCCGAAATGATACTGAACTGCAATGCTCTGCACCTGAAGGAGTGTCTGAAAGCTTCGACAGTGTAGAAACCTGCCGATCAGCTCGCGTCGTTTTGGTGTTTTGTCGACGGCGTCTAGGTGTCTGTCCCAGTATTTAGCCGAATAGGTGAGGAGATGATGACCTTCAATCGCATCGACGGCAGACTTGGCGCTCTCGAAGGGCTCCGAGTAGCGCTCCTGCATAAGGTAACGCAAACAAGTGTCTGCAATGGAGTGTTCGCCGATAGGATGCTCACGTCCGTTGGCTTGGCGGAGCACACAGGGATCTTGAATCAAATAGTCCTTGACTGAAGAATAGGTAATGCGGATGAAGGGATTCTGCGGCTCGGCATGATTTGGTATTTTCTCTATCAAGGGGTGGAACATATTTTCAATCCCCATGGGTCTACTTAGCGGGTTGAGATTTGCTCCGTTGTCCTTCGAGACAACTATAGCCATCGCCTCCTGTAATTCTTGTAGTCGCAGAGGACGGCGTGCGAATGCGACAATGGAAAACAGTTCGCTATAACTGTCAGAAAATGTACCTAGATAAGCAAGGAAAGGGCGTGAAGAGCTCAACTGACCTAGCAGTTTGACGATTCTTGAAGCCTTGTAAAACTCGCCTGTAAATATCACATAGGTCCGTTGGAAGCTCCTCCCGAATCTTCTGTGATAGTTCGCTGGGCCTGAAGCCTTCTTCTAATATGAATTCGGCTAAGAACTTGGCGAACAGAAAGTTGCCTTGGCATCTTTCAAGTAACTTCGGCAATAGGACATTTCCAGCTTGAAAGAAATAAGTTTTAAGTCTACCCGGAGCCATATCCACCGGGAAGAACATACCAAAGTCGTCCTCGTCACTATTGGGCCACTCTCCGTTGACTCCACGAAGAGCACCTTCAAGGTATACTCGCACATCGTCGCCCGTATGCTCTTTCAGATGTACCGTAGGATACGTGTGTAGAAGTTTATGCAGCCGTTCTGAGGAGCGAGAGGTAATCCATATTCTCAGAACAGTAGGGAATTCTTCTAGTAGCTTGAAAGCAAATGGTCCAAGTACTTCTTCTTCCCGTAATTCCTCGTCTAGACCGTCAAGAAACATAAGTAAAGTCGGGGGTCCGCTAGGTTCTAGAGCTTCTACTCTTTGAAACTCGTGGATGAGGTATCGAGCTATTGTTAATAACCCCTCTGTGGTGTGCGATGATATCTTTCTGGAGAGGTCTATCACTGCGCGAGCGACCTGCTTGTCTTTCCGGTATAGATAGTCAAACAACTGTTCGATCATGTACCCTGCCGCTTGCACTACAGTAGATTGGCTGTCGAAGCGGCAGTAGTAGAAGGCCGTGCACCTCCCGAGGCTTTGTGCATGCTCTACGGCAGTTGAGCAAAGTATTGATTTACCAAGGCCCGGTGGTCCCTCCACCCAAAGAACTGGGGGTGGCTCACTGCCAGATAGCCACCGGCAGAACAAGTCATGCTGAAATAGCCAAGTGCAACTTTCTGGAGCTCTCGATCTTATGTGACGGTCGAACTGCTCATCTTGGGTTACACTATTTTCCCTGCGAGGTACGAGCCATTTCTTAACAGCATCTCGGTAGTCTAGGTGAAGTTATTAATCATAGACAGAAACTCTTAGCCTGGTGTTTACACGTACCATAATGGGCCTCTGCGAGGTTCTTTATATATTGCTCAATACGGAGAGATGACGCGCTGTATGTGTGTTAATATTAGCGATTGGCCCTGTGGAGTCTCGGTATTACTCACCTGGTATTCAGCGCCACTACGTCTGTGAATAGTTGCCTCGCGTCGTTCAAGGCGACAAGTTCCTTCTTGAGCTTCCGATCGAGTGTTGCCCCTAGGATGCTTTGTTTCAAGACGGGCTTCTTCAGAAACTCTTGAATAGTTTCGAGAGCATCGCGACTTTTCTTCAGTGCTGGTTTCAGGTACTCCAAGTCGTCGAAAGGCCCTTCCTCTGCATTGCCACTCGTACGTCGGGACTTAATATGACCCTCAAACCGCTCCATTACCTGACTGAATCCATTTATCGTGGACTGGATGGACTGGATTCCACCCTTACCATGCTGTGATGGACCAACATGTGCTCTTAGAAGTGATATGCAGCTGCCGGTAAGTTGTATTATCGCAATAGTGGTTCCAATGAGGCTAATGGGATCTGCCATTGTCGACACTGGACAATCAGAAAAGCTGAAAGCGTGAAGGGCAAGAGAATGGTATTACTCTTCCCCGCTCTAGAGTGAGTCAACTCTCTATAAGAGCACTTGCTGATCGTGGAGATATGTGCATGACTAGGCAGCCACCAATGAGACATTTTATGCTTGAGGTCATGTGGGCCACCGTCGGTTCCGATGATATTTGCACTTTCGAGGTCATAATGGCGCGGTACAGTAGATCAGTGTGACTAACATATCAGGCTACGAATGATAGCTTGATATTGCTACGTCATTCATGCAGTAATATTGGTGTTGTGTCAGGGCCTCACCGAAGAATGAAGGCGAATAATACAGGCCAATTCCAACATAGCCTGCCGATCTTCGTACCTCGGGCCATTATTCGTGTGGCGGGTGTGTGTGTTGGTCTTTGGTAGATATTTCCCGGCCATGAGTCGAGGTTTAATCCAAATTTTCTCCCTCCTTCATGGCGAACACTCGGCCAGTTTATTTGCGCAACCTCGTGACGAATTATGGCCAGCACAGCAAAAAATCCTCTCGACGAGGAGTTAAAGAACTCCGCAGTCGACCAAAAACCACCCAAGTCAAGAATACTTCGCTTCGACCAAATGTACGAGAGCATTCACTCTGTAGAATTCCGTTACTAACTACTAGTCTAGATACGATTTGTGCGTAGTAAGAGTATCACTACGACCTCCTTTACTAACACAAAGTACCTCAGGCGAACTAGCACCACTAAACTTGAAAAGAGCATTGGGCCACGCGACCAGCTCTATGCTAAACGATATAGCCGAAGGAAACCGGTGCTGGTCGTTCGTAGGATCATCGACTATAAGGGTAGGTACACGGAAACTGTGATTGATATAAGATCGAAACTGGTGGCGAACGTTTTGATTGAAATCAACAAAGATGTTGAGGAATTGAAACTCAATAAAACACCACCGGAGGTGAGATTGGACTACCTATCCATGATTTTGATAACGGTTTTTGATGCATGTAGGGGAACCCGGAGCTTTTCTTCCATAGCTGGGACGGTCTGCGAGAGGTCCTGCGGCGCGCAAGAGAGTCAGCAGAGCCAAACCAGGAGCTAATTGACGATGTACAAGTGGTTTGCGATTACGTCGAGGAGGACCACAGTGACACTCTCAAGAATCGATCGTCGCTTTTGGCGGCGGGAGAGATTACTTGGCCATTGTTTTGGACTATCTTCAAGCCAAACTCTCTGGCATACCGTTACCACGAGCTTACCGACCAACATCAAATTCTCAGGTTCAGAAGCATGAGAATACGCCGTCCATCTGGCGGACCACCGTACTGGGAGATGAGTTGTGACATCATTGCGGATGACGGCACTAGATTCGGCGTTGCGAGAGAGCCACTACCTCTTCACATTGATTACTTTGATGGATCGAGAAAGATCACCGACATACTTGTCTATCCTCTCGACAGACATCCAACAGCGGATAAGGTGAAAGAGGATGCCCTAGCCAGGGGAAAACTCTTCCAGCAGATAAGAGACCCCTATTTCTGCCAGACACAGGGG
>JAOXNK010004240.1:0-11297 GCA_028566675.1 Hypoxylon intermedium | reverse complement strand
CGCCGTGTACGCCGCCCGCCGCCCCGCCGGGCTGAAGAAGCTCATCATAGCCAGCTCGCCGGCTAGCGTGCCCCTTTACATCGAGGGAAACCGGCAGTTGAGAGCGCAGTTGCCGGATGATGTCCGCGAGGTACTAGAGAATTCAGATGACCATGAAAGCCCCGAGTATAAAAATGCAAGCGCCTTCTTTTACGCAAAACACGTCTGCCGGCTCGATCCCAAGCCCGAGGACGTGCAAAAAGCTTTTAGGAACTTGGAGGATGACGCAACGGCGTATATGACCATGTGAGTCTCTTTCCCGCACTCCTAAGGCTCAGGTGAGACTGACGCACGGGACCACAGGCAAGGACCGTCCGAGCTCGTCATCACTGGTACTCTCAAGGACTGGGAAGGCTGGAAGCTTGCGCATGAGATCGAAGTAGAGACATTGCTTCTCAATGGGAAGTATGACGAAATGACCAATCTCTGCGTCGAGCCTTGGTTCAGAGCAATCCCTAAGGTCAAGTGGATAACGTTTGGGAACTCGAGTCACATGGCCCACTGGGAAGAGCCAGAACGGTTCATCGAGGCGTGCGGTGCTTTTCTGTCGCACTGACGTGAGCCATGAGCTGGTAAGAAACGCGAGGAATGACTCGTATCCAATAGGATAATGAGCTATCACCCCATATAAGCCCATAAAGCCGCAATGAACATCTTGCCATGTGACGTTCGTATTGGTCCCTCAGGTAGGCTTGCACTCTGCAGGCACTGGCGGCTCTACAAACGGGGTCGCTAATTGCCACCCAAAGACTCCATTCCAGGTTCGAGGCTGCGCAAATGGCTCCAAATTGGTGCTAACGCGACCTACGACCGGGACAGGAGCAGTCTCGCCCGAGGTAAGCGTCGTGTTGAACAGTCGCTCATAACGATCGCACGATTGGGTGTTCGCAAAGACCGGCTGGTTAGTAACATTCTTGATGAAATCCAACGGATACGGAATAACGTCCAGAGATGGCCATGCCTCTATCGTCATAAAACTCCTGTGCGTGTCGTTGCTGCTCAGGCCACGTGCGTACGTCCTGCCATTGATCAAGGCCCTGTAAGCATCGCAAGGCGGATCAAAGGTCGCAGGGTGCACAACCATGCCGTATCCCTCCGCGCCCGCGATGGCGAGAGGGTTGACAGCAGACATCATAGATATTCCTGCCCAGCGGAAGGAAGTGTATCCATTGCCGAATATGTCAAGGAATGGAAACTCGAGCGATGCACGCTGGCACACGGTAACCGATTAGCAGGGACAGCGACGCTTGAACTAGATTGGCACATACGGAGAAATCTGATATGGACGTGTTGTAGGCGAACATTTGGATATCGTGGTCATGCACGATCTGAGCCATCATCGGGTACATGCCCTCGGGAAACGAAGGCAACAGCGCTCTGTACGCCTTCTCGACGATTCCGTACTCGGCGGGAATTATCCCTCGGGCTGTTGCCAGAGGGATAGGGATAATGAACGTGGTTCCGTTAATATTCCCAGTCGCAAAGTCTGGATATTGAGGGGAGTGCTGGTTTGGGTAGTCTTGTGAGATGCACCCGGTTTGCTCAGGGGAGAGAGGGTGTTGCGAAGCAGAGGTTCTTAGGATAAGGGTGGATATTAAGACCACGATGAGCGACAGGCGTGAGAGCATCATGAACGAGATGTCCCCTCCGATCCCACCTAGCTGCGCCCTCAGTAACGTTGAGAACTTGGTCATGATGAGATTGTCACGTTTTAATGCCGTAGTTACTGGACAAGCTGTCCACGATGAGAGAAGAATAGTCATAAAAATCCAACAGATCCTATGGTAATATTACCATCGATTTTATGACTCTCAGCTTCTGATATGATAGGGATTCAGGAGGAACCCATCGACATAGCTCCATAATCCCTAGCAATAAGCTTATGTCGCGCGAATTGCCTAAACTGGGGTTTATTATCGAGATTTAGAAACTGAAACGAGATCGTCGAATCGTCGATCGTCCGGGGACGGTGGCACCCGGAACTCTGGCCTGGAAGAAACAAACTAGACCCTATTCGTGGAAATGTAGGCATTCTCAGAGAAACAGCCCGTCGTCGGGTTGTCATATCATATCATATTTTGAAGCCACCCGTCCAAGATACTGTCCTACCCGAAGTCACACTACCGTATGCACGATTTCGAAAAGCCACTTGGTCAAACACAAGCAAACCGGTCTTCAAACACCCATCCAATCAAAAGCGCATACATCCGCTTGAAACTTGAAACGGAATACCTTCAATCCGGTCCCGGGGCGGTTCCTCGCATAAGCGTGATGACAAACGTCGAAACAGGATCAAAGGGAGCAGAGACATGCAGCG
The DNA here is from genome assembly GCA_028566675.1 of Hypoxylon intermedium. Taxonomy (NCBI): domain Eukaryota; kingdom Fungi; phylum Ascomycota; class Sordariomycetes; order Xylariales; family Hypoxylaceae; genus Hypoxylon; species Hypoxylon intermedium. The sequence continues at coordinate 8,941 of JAOXNK010004240.1, read as the reverse complement.
GAATTTGCTGTCGCGAAGGGATCGGCACTACTCTAGTAAGGGACGGATGCGTGCGTCCCGGGCTTACACTGCTTGGCTTGTCGGCATGATAGCTTTCCGAAGGGATATTTACTCCGAGCCGGCGGGTTCTTTCATTTCGGATCGTGTCCAGTCCCGGTCCAATTTCACCCCCTATTAACTCGGAACGGAGGAGGTGGAAGTGCGCAGCCGGGTATAGGTATTTGGAATCAACCATACATCAATGCCTCTACCATCTTTATAAAGAAACACTTGAGTCAATGAATGTTTAAACCATCCGAAATAAACACATTGAAATAGGACCCCGAGGCATTGTGGGTGAGGTCGTGTCCGAGTCTGGCGTCGATGCAGATCAGCGCCATCATACGGGATGGGTAAGATCCGTATCGTACTAAGCGCAGACTGCCCCTTGACACGTCCTCCCAAATAATCATCAGCTTACTGGCAGCTCTTTGCCCCTCGAGCTAGTTCTGCTTTCCCATATCCTACAGCCATCTCCGCTCCGGCTACGCTCGCGCTGCCCTTCCATTACAGCTTACCCGGCATTAGTGGCTGCAGGACCTTCAACTAGACCGTGTGTCGTACAGACTTGGGCCGCCATCAGCTGCTCTGCTCGAAGGTGCCAAAATTCTGCGAGTCCAGGTCAAATTCAACGAGCCTGCCACGGCAGCCAAGGTAACCCCGGGAGTGCCAACGCATTTCATATGGCTACCGCTGTAGTCTACATCGAGATACTCGTGGATATCAATCACGGTATTGATTAGTCGCCAGCGGGCTCGTAAATAACATCAGCAGGATCCTGGTGAAGATCAGGTGTTTCTTACATGCGGTTGACCTATCTGCCTATGTAGTCTAGATTTATCAGGATTAACCCACGATCTTCGCTCGAATTAATGTCTATTCATCGTGCGAACGGATGTCTCACACAATGGTGAGCGGCTTCGAATGAACTAGGAGAATCAAGCCGCAGAGTCGCAAAACGTATTATACTAATTATAGTGGGTATCATTTAGGTATGTAGGATGATGAGATCGCATGCAAAGGCTGTTACTCCGCCTTTGGGTTTCGAGAGGCTTTGAGCTACATAGCTCCGAGGGCCGGATCGCTAAAGTGCGCCACCGACAAGACTGACGATCCACATCGCAATGCGAACCTTCAATCCGACTCGTCGTTCCGTCTTTGCGAAATCGTCCAGAGTCACGGGACTGGCATATTCCTGTAGCCACTTTTGCTCATCCCCTAATCTCTTCTTCAACTCCGGGTCTTGGGTTATAATTAGAGCGCCTGCTTCCAGGTCATGCGAGTAGCTGCGCTTCGTATAATTCGAGCTTCCGATAATGCCGATTGATGGATCATGCTCGTTGGGGAGAGTTACCCATAATCCTTTGGCATGATACGTCCATCCGCCTGGCTCGTTGACGGACCCGTTTCTCCATTCCTTGAGAACAACCGCTGAATCTCGTTTTCGTTCTTTGATGGCACGTAGAAACCTTCGGGCAAGTAAGGTGTAGGCATCTGGCAGAAGCCCCGAGACACCCTTTGATTGGTAGAAACCATTGGCGTGCGGAGATGCTGTTATTACTATGTTGTTCAGCGAGGCTGTGGAGAGTAGTAGATTGGTGAGCGATGGGGCTGGGTTAAAGTAGCCTGCTGTAAAGGTCCAGGAGGAGCCGGCATACTTTGGTGCAGCTAGCGTTTTGAGAACGTGTGTAATGACCGGCAGTTCTGTCGACGCGTCTGGTTTCATGAGCTGTGAAAGTTGACCGAGCATGTACACCGTCGTGTCTCCCGAGGTGGGCGGCTCCGGGGTTTGAGGGTTGGCCCCACCAAGGACGTGCTTAGGTGCGATGAGACCCCTGACGAGATCTGTCGCCTTCGTGATAAACTCGGTGGGCTGATCCAGAGGGCAGGGAGCAGCGTTAGTCGATGGCCATTGCAGACTAAACCCTGCGGCGTCATGTTCGGGCTGCACCAAGAAGCTCAGCGACGTGACGCCTTGGTAGAGATTCCAGAAATAGTTGGTCACCTCGCCCGAGGAGAATAAGTGGTAACGATCTTGGCGATTTGTGAAGTAATCGTTGGAAAGATTCGCACTAATAATAGTCAGTCATCCACACGCCTCAGGTACGGAATGATCATTGGTACCCAGAAAGAATAATCTCATCATCCACCCCGTAAAGCTTCATATGTTGGAGGCCCCATCCTTCATTGATACGGTTGGGTATGTACTTCTTCCGCAACCCAGTCAGGTTTGGAGTATGGTACATTCTAACCTCGACACGGTTTGAGCCAAACTCGGTAACTAGAGGTGCAAGAAGCGACGCACACGATGGCTCAGGGGCTTCTCGTGTTCCGCGTAGGGCGTCGGTAAGAATGCTCAATTTGAGCTCAGGATTGGCTCGGAGTGCATCTTGAAGAGTGGCGATCTTAACAATGGTCAGTATAACGATTTTCTACATATCAGTCCGACAATATCGTACCAACTCCTTCTCGGATTTACCAATATAAAGTGTAGATAAGAAGATTCGTTTCTTGGCCTTGCGTATCCTCGCCTTCAACGTCTCATAGAAATCTGTAGGGGTTTTTATGATTTGTATTTGTGATCCACTAATCTTGAACGACGGCGCAATCCTGTCCAGCTCGTTTGTGAAGGGCGCCAGCATGCCAGCTGAGCCTGTATGACTTCCCATCGGCGGAGGGCTCGAGGGTATCGAGTACCGGCGACAGCTTTGCTGGCCGTACCGATTCGTTGGACGAGACAAAGCTGGCCGCAGCTTCAGACAGCACCGTGATGCGCCCCTAGCTATCATGGTAACTATATTGAAACGATTTAAGCCCAATACTCATGGTAACAATGTGTGTTTTGCGTGAATGAAAGGCGTGAGTTTTGGAGTTGAGCTTCCCGAGCTTCTTCTCGTCTTATCGATAAATATCTGCAGTGTGACGTTATGTCATTTCGTACGAAGTACAAGCGAGAAGTACACATGTACTCGTCGCCAACCCGAAGAATACCCGGCGGCCCAATCCGGGCTCCTCCAATTCCACGGCGACTTGGGATCATCATCATCGCATTGACAGCAACGTCGGAGACGAGGTCCAATTGAACTTCGCCCACCATGTCGACCATCACAAGAACCCTCTCCAACTTTTGGAAAGTGGGCTTCAAGGTCAGTAGCACCTCTTCGGGACTCTTACTAGCTGCTAACTCGTGCTGCGACAGGACTACTTCCACCAACTGAACGTGCGTCGATCCTCTCGTCAATGAGCTGTTTATTCGATACTAACGACGGCTCGCTGCGACACAGTATATCGGTACGGCTGCGTAGGGACTTCAATATCATAGCCGGGGATGCTGATGAGATGCAGGCGACACCAAGGCTGGTGTGCTGATCGGTACCGACCGGTTCGGTAACAAGTACTTCGAGAACAACGAGGAGCTACCCCGTATGTAGCTGCGGCCCGAGACAAGTCGATTCAAGATCTAGCAGTAGTTCTAATCCGCCATAGTTCGAACGCGATGGGTAGACTACAAGAAGCACGACTTCGACGCGTATGTGCACCGCGCGGGTTAAATTGCTAGACGTCCACTAATGTCCCAACTCAGAGCCCAGATCGAGCCCGGCTGGCACGCCTGGATCTCCTACGCCGTCGATAAGGCACCTACCCAAGACCCTCTCCTCGCATATCAACGACGACCGTGGGAAGACACCGACGCCAAGACCATCCCGAGCTACACATTGACCCGAGGAGCGTATAAACCCTACAATACGTATGTTGGCTGGGGACCTAGTCTCGGGCGCTCGCTAACATCTGAATAGAGTCAAGTCAAAGATCACATCGTGGGAGCCCACCGCCGTGGAAAGGAAGTAAACCAATCAACGGAGGTCTCCATGTACATAAAAGAAGATAACGAACCCTCGAGCCGTATTATCGAAAACCATATCCCCTATTGCCAGTTTCTATCAATACACCCTAGTTATGTGTTTTTCAAAATACTCGACAATGACATTTTGTTGGTTATATCCAATCGAGGGCATCCCTTCGCTTTTATCTAGTCATTCCATGATCTTGGGATAGCACGAAGATATTGGTTGATGATTGTTTAGTGTACCGACTTCATATATGAGAGCTAATGAAACGTGCCGTCAAAAGCCTGCACTACCATCGGAGGGACATCTCGGTATCGCTCCAATTTACCATCGACTAGCAATGCCTCCAGTGTGGCTTTCTGGTAGCCCTCCACTTCCCAAATGTCGTCGCCTACCCCTTTCATCAACATCCCGTTGCCCCACGATTTGCGACACCACCAAGCTAGGGACAGGGGAATCCCCCTCTCTATGCAAGTGTCAATCTCTTTCTCGACCTTCTCTAAGCTATGGGTGAATATCTGTGGCTCGGCTCCATGTTTCTTTTTCAACGCTGCCAGGATCTCATTGCCGGTAGCCTTGAGTTCGCAGACCCCGATGGCGCGCCCTGTCAGCTGAGACGGGGGTGTTGTCGCAAAGATCGATGCGTAAGCTGCGGCGACACAATTCCTCGTGCTATGTGAAGATGGATGTAAATATGATTATTGATCTTAAAATTACAGCCTGTATAGAGCAACGTCGTGGGAAGAACTTGTTACTAACCAGATGTTCAACTGCTGATTGGCACCGTCGCCCGTCAAAACGATCCGGTTTCCGGGGCAGTCAATCCCCATTATCCTACAGCACCCAAATGTTTAGCTTCATTATCACTTTTGAGAGTTTCGGGCAAGGCTTACCCAATCGAAAATGCCGACTCAGCAAAGCAGCCTGGGAGTACTATGGTCGTAGGTATGCCGGCGGCCTCGGCTGCCTTTTCAACATCATGCTTGAGCTTGTTGACCGGGACTCGCAGGCCTTGCTCGTCGTGTACACGCAGTCCGAGATCCGACGGCACAAATAGTTTGACGTTGGTGCTTGGGATGGCTTTTACGAAAGCAAGCTGTCTCCCCACGCCTTCATGCCCGACCAGAGAGCTTCGGGATTGTCAGTATTGGGAGAGGTGTTTCATGAGGGATAGACCTCACATTACGATATCGATGTCTTGTAGGGTGGCAATGAGTTGCTGCTGGTTTTCTACGTCGACTTCGACTTTGGCTACACTTGACGGCAGACCTGAGACGTCGGAGCCGGGTCGGTACAGCACCTTGACCGGTGCGCCTGAGGATATGAGGGCATTGACGATAGCTGAGCTGACCCAGCCTCGATGGCCATATACTGCAATACGGTTATACGACATAATGATGACGAGAGTGCGAGCGAAGACTACATAGGTAGTCAGGGGGGGCCAAGAGTTGCTAGGCTATGTATGCCTCCGTATTTATCAACCACGGGTGCGCGATAGCCATCGTCTTGGATGCGGCAGACCTGCAACACCACGGAAATAACGTGATGGTATAAAGCCGAGCACATTGCGCTTACAAAGCGAAACAAATCTGTGACTCACGCCGAACACAGCTAGCCGACGTGGGATGATCAGATCCTTCGATACACCGAGAAACCCCTGAGATATCTAACATCTTATGACCGAACCTCTGTATTATCAGCCTTATGGTATGTCGCCATCTGCGGCAGCGAGTACGTACAATATCCCCATAACGGCCCTGAAGAAACTCATGGCCGTGTCCCAGTCGCATCATGATCGAGAATTGGAAGAGTAGAAGACTAATATTCATCGAAAGATATGATCAGGGCGACGACGATCTCCTAGCTCAGCTTCTTATCATAGCAAGTCACAGCCAAAGCATTAAAATGGGTAAACAGCAAGACATACGCGCATTCAGGGGGTAATTGATGGATTTGCTGGAACAATCTGTTACGGAAGAGTGCCCTTCTTTTGCTGTCTTGAAAAAGGAAACAGACAATTATCTAATGGTCACGAATATGACTTGAACTGCCTTATTTATGCATGCAACGCGATATAGCAGCACCCACCGGCGGCGCAATCGTTGCAGCACTCCTTTCAATCGCAGCCGTCTACGTCACGTATAGCCCTTCTATACCGCCGTACCGATGCGATGATCCCACGGATCATATACTCTAGGCATAGATTCTACTCTTGCAATACCAGGCACCTCGGCTGGCGATTTCGATCGACTAGAGCCATTGTTTATCTTATCGTAGGCGAAGCCATATGTTTGAGCAACGTGTATTTCGTCTTTGTGAGTTTCGGAGGATCGAGAGGATAGAGAACTGAACATGCTCTTCGTCGAGCTTTTGGCTGGTTCCCAGACCCATTCTCGGAACAGGAACTGGAGGGTTGGCAGACAGGCGGCAAAGACACCGGCACCGCATTCAACCATTCCCCAGTACAGGCAGGCTGTCACCCCGACTACGACATGTTTGGTCAGTAGCTGTAGACAGAGTGGAAGAGTCAACTCACGGATGTTATCAGAAGTGATATCGAAGTTTCCCACGAAACTCCCTGCCATCATAACGAGGCGTATCAAAGAGGCTACAACAGTTCTGACACAAGTTAGCCTGGTTTTATTTCACTCTGGACCTAGAACCTACCCTCCCCCTAAGAGGAACACCGAACAGACGAAAAACTTCTTGCTCGTCGATAGATTCAATCGAAGAACCTAGATCCAAATCAGCACCAATCTCTACGTAGGTACGAAAGAGAACAACTCACCAATGGAACAGGGATAAGAATTATGAGAATATCCGTAATAAAATCAGTAATGCAAAGGGTGAAAACCAGACCCGTAATACTAGAGCAATGCCTCTGGAATTCCCGTTGCGAACTCCATATAAGCTGGAAATTGTGACCGCATTCAAATAACGTCGCAAGGAAAAAGGTGACCGTCCATATGACCACCACAACGATGAACCCGGCGAGAAATTTGTAGATGATGCTCTGCTTTTGGATCGTGAAGACTCGCATGTAGAAGAATAGAAAGCTGGCCTTCGTGCAGCCCAAGGCTACGGGAAGCAATAGGGAGTAAATCCACTCGACCTGGTATCATCGTTAGAAGCTATCGGCCTCCCACCCACATGGTTGATATGCATACCTGGGACTTTACGACCAGTTGGTACGTCACTAGCTCCGATTTGTCTCCTGTATATCCTGGTGGTATCTCGGTCCAATATCCAAGTCCTTTTTGCGAAACGCCATAAATTTGATCGATACCGATTCCCACTGTGACAAGCTAGGCAGCAATGTTAGTATACTGAGCGAATCTGGTTTGCTTGTAGGACTCCCGTACGGTAGCGGGTATCATAAGCCAATCGTCCGCCTTCGGCGCCTGTTTCTGGACCTTGCGGGCCCAGAACCTCAACCCGACAGCGATAATGTCGACAACAGATAAGGCTATCGCCGCCGCAAGAACATGGCCGGCACGCATGTAGTATTGTTGCCCATTGTCCATGGTAGGCGTACCGCTGTGTCCGTAGTAGTAAAGAGACATTTTGGGGAGCTAGGAAGATAGGGGCGCGGAATCGCGCTCGAAATAAGAAACACCACGCTTTTAGGAACGGACAGGAAAAATCGGTGAGTTCCGGTCACCTTTATAAAACAGAGCGCAAGAGTATCTTAAATCAGCAGATAAGAGACGCACAATAACGAAGGGAGGAGGAAGAAGTGCGTCTAAATCACTGTTCTCCTCCAAATCCTTTTAAGTCGTACAAAAATGCCTGCATACAGTAATGTACACTTTTAGGTATGTAGGTTACCTTTAAGGACTGATCTCGGTGTGATGGTGTATCGCACGAATGTTATATTAACCAGTGGGCTCGTGAGGAGGCGCGGGCAGTGCATGATCCTACATTGCACATCTTTAAAGGTATGTGATCATCTTCCGTGGAAGTCGTTTATGCAGTTTTTTTTTAAAAAGAAATCATAAATTTGGCGTGGCCTAATGATATCTAAACAGGCCCTGTACCGGTGCATCGTCTACTCTGGGTGATTTTACCTAATATATAACAAAATAGTGATTAATCAGTTTTGCAGCAGGCTGCGAGAGAGAATTTCGCTACAACATGCGGCTGACATGACAGAACCGTGGATTTGATTGCTGACAAGAATCCTTCCTATCCGCAATGGAGGTAGTGCTGACCTGAAAAGGTCCATACATATATATCCTGATACATCTTGCAATGTGTGTGCCTCGTCTGAGTCTCTGGATTGGGCCTCATGGTGATTAAGGCGTCTAGCCGATAATTTGCAAATAATCACACCTAACCCCCTCCCGTCCTAGCCAATCATTCAATGAATAAGACGCTGCTCTCTACCAATTTGGGCACATCACGTAGTAGTTCCTAGCCCTTAGTAGTTTCGGTCACTTTGTTTCGGTACCGAAGAGCAGTAAACCTACATATGATATGATATCTACACATATGTATGCGCCACGGATCCCGATAAAGGAGGCAGAATCGGCAATGATACCCGTCACCAAATGGCCCCCACCCTCATGCCACCTTCAAGCGACTCGTGTGACTTTAAGAATAGAAATCATTGGCACAGTCGATTCTGACTACCGATCCTGCAGGGAGTAGGTTGCCTCGCATGGCAGCATTCTGCTGGATATTTACTGGTTCGCCTTCGGGAATAGGATTCGCTCGAGGCATGTAGAACTCGGCTTCAATAACAATTGCTGATTAGGTATTAAGTTGTGCAAAGCTTGATGCTATTTTCCGCAATGCCATAGCTGTTCGTTGGGATGTTACTGGGCGTCACGCCAAGGAATTGTTGCAGCCCCTATTTGAGCCCAGAGATCAACCCAGATACTTGGTTACCTCGATCTGAGCACGCAAGAGTAAACACATGGGACGCTGAATGAACTACAGCAACTAAATAGCTTCGAAGGCTTACGTACTAACTATGGGTCTGAATATCTAAAATATGTACCTACGTAATTAAGGAATTGATATTTATAGCCTTGAACTGGAAGGCGAAATAG
>JAOXNK010004229.1:0-11316 GCA_028566675.1 Hypoxylon intermedium | reverse complement strand
CAGTCGCTCTCGAAAAATGGTTGCACAGTCTTGGCATTCACCTCTCAAAAACAACTTTTTGGATCTTTAAAGTTTTCGATAATATGCCACGACAATGGATTGATTTAAATAATAGCGAGGGTGGGCGAGTCAAGAGGTAGCCTTACTTGGTTTTTTTGGAATTTATTCCGATTTTTCTGAATTATTTAATCAATTATTCGAAGTCGAAGTGGTGGTGTTGTATTTGGGAGGACCGTGCCACCATTTTTCGAGGCAGGCTGGTTGTTCATCTGGACCAGGGTGCACGAGCCACCTAAGGCGGCCCCACAAGCTCGTTCTTACCTAAAGTACAATACACATGCCTCCATATCGAGCAGCGATGACCGTCAACAATCTCAAAGCATATTTTTTACCTGATGTTTCTACACCGTGTTCACCCGTCTCTTCTTTCCTAACAATCCTACAAATTTACGTGTATGGGCATTGATGCAACCCTGATAACAGCTCTTATCTGTCTTTCGCGGTACAGGGTATTATTACTAAGCTGAGTCGCGTCAAAAAAACGCGTCTAGTGAGCGAAACTATGGCGCCTCGCCGAGTGATCGCAGATTCTGACGACGAGGATGGAGACAATGGCCCGCTGAGTCCTGTCAGAGAGAAAATAATGAACCCCCCAGAGGTAGAGCCATTGAGCCCACATCTTGAGCCAATAGGTCCTGGGGCATCGGATGGCCAGAACCGGTCGTCTGACACCACGGACGCGTCCTTCTTCGCTAGTGTCTATGACGATCAGCAGAGCAGAGTGGCTCAACAGACTCGGTTAATTGAGGAAATCATCCGTCAAAGTCAGAAGGCAAGCAGAAGCAGTGGCGAGATCTCACTTCCGGCCAAAGGCAAAGGCAAAGCCAAGAACGCCGATGCCTCTTCAGCTACCAATGTCACCTCGCCAGTAGTTCTGAGCAGGTCGGGAAACCAGCTGCACCTTCTCAGCGACGACGCAACGTCCATCACCACGCCACGAAAGAGTGCGCCGGGGGAATGGGATGTACCTAGTAGTCCTGGAGATATACCCAATCCAGGGAGCACTAGTAGCTCCAAGAGGAAGAACAAGAAGACCTATGGCAAGCGAAGAGGTAGTCAATCCAATGTTGTTGGGAGCTCCGCAGCGGCCGAGATGTTTGTGAGAGAGGATAACGCGCCTGGGGAGACTGCTCTTAACGAGATGCTCCCTCCGAGTAACAGAGTCGAACCGTCTCCGCAGTCCGCATCGAAAAGGAGGAAGGTTTCGCTTCACGACTCTACACTTCAAGAAACACCCACAGCGGCCAACTTCTACATTACCCAAAGTCACCTCACTACTATGCAGAAGCTGGAGTATCAGAGGGTCAACGTGTCTCAAACGAGTCATCTCGGCGTGCCTGGTTCTGCTAATAATCTAGAGTCAAGTGGTGCTACTACCATCGCATACTCAACGCCTAGCCGCTATGCATCTTCAGGGCCACCCCTCCCGTGGGAAAGAAGTCCTGTCGCTGATATGCAACCAGGAACTTCTAACGTTATTGATGTGAGCACACCTACACAACTTATGGTTGCCTTATTATGTCCTAATGGATTTGCAGATAACGTCTTCTCCAGATGTATTTGCAGCTGGCCATGACCACCCCGTCGCAACAACAACGGAAGCCGCGCACCTAGAGACTCAAGTAGTGCGCAATGAAATTGAAACACTAGCTGGGGATTTTAGAAAAACAACCCCCCCTAAAAAGCAGGGGAAGAAAAGACCAAAGGGTACACAAGATGAGGACGAACTTGCTCGCGACCATCATCGAGGTTCTGAGATGGGTGAAAGCAACAAACGCCGCCGCAGTGAACAAAAATCGAACCCATCAGTCCTACAAGACGGTGATGAAGATATGGAAATCATTTCGAATCCACAGGAGGAACTTCCTAGAGAAGAAACACACGAGGCTGATGAGATGCCTGCGACAGAACCACCTGTTCCTACGGAGGCTCCAGAACCCAGCCTGGTGGATACCCAACCACCGCCTCAGCCAAAGAAACGTGGACGCAAGAAAAAGCAGCCCACAAACGAAGAGGTCATTGATGGTGGGCAGCCTGCGGGAGATTATGCTAATGAAAACGCGCAGGCTTCTGTTGCTAAAGCATCCGAGGCACAGACTGAGCCAGAGAAACCCAAGAAGAAAAGAGGTCGCCCTCGGAAGTCAGACGCAGCAAAACCCGAGACAAAACCCGAGACAGCAGTAGCCCCTGAACCGGAGGTCGTCTCTACCCCCAAGTCTCGTGGTAGTGATATCCCACGTGATGAAGTTGCCCCAGAGCAAACTCTCGTAGCTGACGGGAGGCCGAAACCGAAGAAGAAACAGGCCCAGAAACAAAGGAAGGAAGAAAAGGAAATGGTTAATGGTCAGGCTACAGGTGGGGATGACGATGCGTCTCCATTGAAAGAAATCAGTAGCAACTCCAGGACTCCATCTCAGAAGTCCATGCCGATGGACGGAGAATCAGTAGCAGACCAGAGCATGCCAACTAAGCAGCCCCAGACAAAGGCAACCTCAACTCCCAAGCCTATGCCTACACCAGCACCTACACCCACGACTTCCCAAGCCAAGGTATCGTACCGAGTCGGCCTTAATAAACGAAGCAGGATACCCTCGCTCTTGAAATCTATCAAGAGATAGGATGGGATCAACTATTTTCATTGTACGGAATGCATGTTTATATGGCTCCCGGAGTCATCATCCTTAGCTTCATGGAAGTTGCAACGTTTTACATTTTGGCGCTGGCAGTTAGTTTCTTAGAGAGATGAACAGACAGGGGCCGAAATAAGAAACGAGCTGTCGAGAGCCGCTTATTTGCCTAAATCATCAAGGGGTATCAGGCACAAGGCCTAGAAGTCGTAGTCATGTTGAATATATCCTATGCCGTAACACAGCATGATAATCGCTACATAGGAAGGTGGACTAAGAGTTCAATGGACGGCTACGTGCAGGGCTACATGAGCTTTGCGCAACATGATTTTCCAGTGAACAGGCAGCAGATGCCTACTTTCCCAAACGATGTTGGAATCCTGACTTACTAGCTCCCCATCCACACAAAACACGTCGCCCGTGAGCGTCATGGACCCATTTACCATCATTGGACTCGCTGGTAACATCGTTGCCTTTCTGGATTTCGGCTTCAAACTGGTCTCCAAGGCCAACGACGTTCGTGCGTCGACTTCTGGCGCCATTGCAGCTAACGATGACTTGTCTTTTAGGACGCAGCAACTTCAGCGACTGGCTGCGAACCTGAAAGTGCCTCAGCCAGTCAATTCCCTGCCAGATCAGGAACAGTCTTTTCTTAAGGTCGCCGCTCAATGCGAGAGCGTATCGGAAGAACTCGCGAATATGCTCGATAAATTGAAAGCCAAAAATCCAAGATCTCGTCGTCAAGCCTTTCGAGCTGTGCTTCGCGATTGGTGGAAAAAACCACAGAAGGACGGGCTCGAGCAAAAGCTCGACCGTTGCAGGCAGCAGCTACACTTGGAACTCTTGAGCCTAACGAGGTAAGACTCAGCTAGAGAAGGCGTCGCAGCTATTTCTAACGGCGAGACACTGCAGATCGGAAACATTGGAGCGGCTCAACAAGCTGATCAGACACGGCCAAGCTAGTGAAGATGAGTTGCGGTCACTTTCAAAGAACATTCAATCTCTACGCGACGGTAGCACTGTCTCCTGTCTTAGTCGTGAAGCCTTGGACCAGATTCAGTCGCTGCTTCATCTGAGTGACGACGCCATCCTGAAAGTCCGCAGGGCTCGTGTTTTAGACGCACTACGATTTGAGCTATTGAACGAAAGATTTGATGATATTGAGGCTGCTCACTTGAGGACCTTTGACTGGATCTTTACCGGTAGGGCCGTTCACGGGAATGGGGACCACGCAGAATGTGGTAAAATCGAACACATCAATGCTGGCCCAGTGAAATACAGTGGCTGCGATATGGATATTGGAAGTTTTCGAAATTGGGGGGCCCTTTCACAGTCAAGCGGCGAGGCAACTCCTGTCAAATCGAAAAAACCATCGGCTATTATCAATATGGATAGCGCTATCCGCCCTTTACAAGAAACTGAACCAGGCGATGACTCAAGCTTCGAGTGGCATATAGACGATCCCCCACTAGCCCAAAACAACGTACGTTCACAGCTGCCTCACCAAGAACTATCCAACATGTCACTTGAAAATCTGCACTCGCGATCTTCGTCGCCCTCACTCCAGAACATGGAGGGGGTGCCTGAATCATCGCGAAAGATCATGGCAGAAGCTCGTGATAGCTTCATTGCTTGGCTCGAACGGGGTGTCGGCATATTCCATATCTCAGGAAAGCCTGGTTCGGGTAAATCAACATTGATGAAATACCTCGTGCAGCATCCCAAAGCTAAAGATCATTTAAGACTCTGGGCGGGAGACAAGAAACTCGTTCTTGGTAAATTCTTCTTTTGGGGACTGGGTTCTACCCTCCAGAATAATATCAAAGGTCTCATTCGAGGGTTGCTGCACTGTTTGCTGTTGGAATGTCCAGGTCTGATTCCGCTCGCGTTCCCAGTGCAGTGGGAAACATCGATGCATAGAGAAAGGGTCCACGTCGAAAACCACGAATGTCGGTCAGCCTTTGAAAGACTCATCGCCACTGATCAGGCTCTTTTGGAGCATAAATTCGTGTTTTTTCTAGACGGACTTGATGAATTCGAAGGCAACCACGCAGATTTGATCCGGCAATTATTCGAATGGACCAACAAAACACCCGACGTCAAGTTCTGTGTTTCCAGTCGCGAATGGGCTATATTCCAAGAGTCTTTCCAGAATTGTCCTAAAATCCGCCTGCATGACCTCACACGGTCTGACATTTCTGTGTTTGTTAAGTGCCGATTTCAGGAGATGCACTTCCATGCTTTGTTGGGCGACAATCCCGACGAAGATGGTAGCAGAGATCATGTCGACCGGTTGAGGGAAGAAATTGTCAGCGCATCAGATGGCGTCTTTCTATGGGTATCGCTTGTTCTGCGGCATATTCAGGACGGACTGGTGAATGGCGACCGGATACAGGACCTGATGAGAGCTGTTAGGTTACTCCCAACCGAACTCGAGCCTAGTGAGTTATCTTCCAAGTCCATACTAACTAACCCCTTTATACCTATCCAAGTCCATCATGAAAGTCGACTTCCTCTACTACGGCACATTCATGAATTGTATGCTCATAAATATTCTGGTCTTCACGACTGCGTTGTCACTCATGTCAGTAACCATGTCAAGTACTGACATTCGTGATCCTAGTGCTTCAGCAACTCTTAGGCTCAGTTCCTCCCCACAGCCGAAATTTAGGGTATAGCATGCTCTCGTTTGCTCGCTTTTGCCGTTCGCACGATAGTGAAGCTTGCTTAATGCAATATTCATTCCTGGAAGAGTACGTTGCAGACAAGAACTTTGCCGTGGACTCGGCTATTAGACCTTTCACGACAGTGGAAAGCGAAAAGAGACTAAAGCGGGCGAAAAAGCGCATATATGGCATTTGCAAAGGGCTCCTCGAATTACGTCAGGGATATGCCCGGCCTAGATTCTCGAATATGCTAGGGGGTGTGGTTCACTTCACACATCGGTCTATCGCGGAGTTCCTGGAAAGTCCATATTTCCAGCGGAGGATTGACTCTGAACTGCCCGGGTTTGATCCCTTTGATGCTTATTGCCAGACTTATCTGGGCCTGCTTAAACGCGGTGGGCTCCCAAAGTTCTACTTTACCCCCGACTTCAATAATCATCCCCACGCAAAACTCGCGGAACCCGAGTGGTCCCTGCGCCTGAAAACCGAGCAAGAAACGGTAGCTTGGGGCTATTCACTTTTCATGGAGGATGTCGAGTTGAAGATGCTATGGCATATCCTCTTTGGTCAGCAAACTACCTCGCGCTTCTGCGAGTTCCTGGACAGCGTACATCACGCGGTTATGAACATGGGAATAATGACACCCGGTAGGCACGTGGTGGTAACTTCGTATCGTACGCTGGTCTATGGGGAGCCTGAAAACGCCATACTGTTAGACTGCGCTCAGTTTGGGTTCTACGAATACCTACGTCTAACGCGAGATATCAGCGCTGAAATGATGGCCTGCTGTATTTCTATATGCGTGCTGAGCTTCTTGTGTATCAAGAACGAAAACCCAGAGGGGTATCACCGACCCTTTGAGACATTTCGAGTCCTCTTGAGCCGTGGTGCTTCCCCCGACAGCAAACTGGCCCAAGACTTGGAGCCCGCATTCCACACCGTGCTCTGGGTTTGGTCTGGTGGCAATTTGAGAATGGGCGATCCTCGTAGGGATGCCCCCAAACCAAGCTTGGCAATCACCGCTTTCATGCTTTACCACGGCGTGAACCCGAGGTTTGCAATTGTGCTGAGCAAGTCGAAGTATAGATACGATAGGGAGGCGAGTCCCTTCACGAAGGCATACTTCCGCTCCGAGTCCCCAGCTTCGGAACCAGAACAAGGAATGAAAACGATGCGAGTACCGGTGCTGAATGCGTTCTACCTCACCACAGTGGAAGCGACGCCTCAAACTCTCGATATCGTCGCCGAACACGGCCAGGTCATCGACCTCAGGGCATTAGTCGCGATTTGGTTCCCGCGTCAAAGCTACATTCTACAGCAGGTCATAGACTGGATCCTGGCACTCGGCGTCCTCGTTGACCCGCAGCGCCGCGCACAGCTCCAGTCGAGATTCGGTCATCTTCTTCGCCCCCTTTTCGACCAGTCTCACCCGGATTTCACCGCTCCGGACGTAGCCCGGGATACCTGGCCCTGGAACGCGAGAGATATCGTGTATAGGGAACTAGATGGATGGGAGTAGAAACCCGAGAACCAAGAGCCCCCCCGAAACAGAATAGGGAGTCGCGTGCTGAAAGATGAGAATGATACAAATCAGTTGGGGGTACTCTTCTTTTATCTTCCACGGCAGCATTACTTTAAGATGGAAAACAACCGAAAAAGGACTGCTCGTCATGGCTAAGTGCTATTCTCTTCTTGTAATTCAGCCTTGGACGGAATCGGGGGGATATGATGATGATGATGATGATGATGATGATGATGATGATGATGATGATGATGATGATGATGATGAATAAGGGGGATGAAGGCATCGCGTTTAGCCCGGAATGTGTTCCAAGCACAATTTGTATTCTTATTTCCATGGTTTAGGGTTATATGGTTGGCTTCGGTGTAGTGAACTCGTAGGTGCAGCTGTTTACTCCACGTTACGATCATGTACAGTTCTCCCCAGCTCAAGCAGCACGGGTAGACTCGAAATTTCCAAGAAGTAGCAAGTTTTACAAACACAAGACTGCCTATTTTCATGACATCAAGTCTTCTGAGTTTATACAACTAATGAACACTCTTAATACCACAATGTGGGAATATTCTTCATCGAGCTGTACCCCTGTACACCAACAACAAGCACGACCGTTGCTAGGGAAGATGGCTTCCACCGCCCCCCCTCCGGCGATATTCCTTACTACTGGTATCTTCACAATAGTCAGTCCAGTCATCGCCAGCATCTTGTACCATGTGGCCTTACTCTTGTCTTGATATGCATCCTTGGGATACCTTGATGCCAATCCGTGCTATTTCAGTCCTTGCCCCCAAATCCCGGTCACTTGCTTCCTCAGGTCACTTTTGTAGCAAAAAGCCCTTATAGTTTCCGCCCTTCGCCAGCTCGTTGTGAGTGAGCTGGAAGGAGTTTGGGACTGGCGCCGAGTCCTCTAACGGCATCGCCAATCTGGGAATCGTTGTCCCGGGGCAGCGAGGGATGGAAGGGCCACGGGTGTCTGGGAATTTCCCATTCACAACTCGGTATATATCGAATGTGTTCTTGGTTATGATCTGGCTTGTATGCAAGGATCGACACTGTGGCAAACGAAAGAGACCCGAGTCGGGAAGTCGTTGATGGTACGAGACAGGAGCACACAGTGCTTCTCTCTGAATATAAACCCACAGTCCATAGCAGATTGGGTCGAGAGCTCCTCGCGCCAACAACGTCTTCATTCTGCACTCCTTAGGTCGCGTCGTGACATTGTAGTAAGATTCGATGTGTGACAATTTCGGCCTCCCAATGCGAGCAATCTCGTTACCTAGACATGGGAAATATGGGATAACCGGACGCTGATTCCTCTTAATCCTCTCCAATCCATACCCAGAAGTTCATTCTAGACCTCCACAATGGTCTTTTGGCTTATAACAATCTGTCTTGCCGTACTGCCACAATCTCATGCTGAACAGTCCATCACATTTTGGACTCTACCGCATTCTACTAGAAGTTGGAGCATTCCTCGTGACCATCTTGGGGACAAGGAATTACCCTCAGACCCTTGTGGACCAATTTTGATGGGCTGAAACCAAGTCTTGCGTAGTTTGGAGTTCTAGGTGCCATCATAACCGAGGTGGGTGGTGCTCGCGCATAGTATCACTCAAGCGCCTCGATAAATTCGAGTCGCCATTACTCTCCTGCGTACCAGAAAACGTACCAGACAAGTTTGGCGAAGCGGTCCCCATCCGTCCACGCTCCTGCAGGCGGAAGTTCATAAGCCAGCGCACGTGCATGCCGAGCACGCCCATCGTGCTCCGGATCTCGGTCAGCTGGTCCTTGATCTGGGAGCTTTCGTTGAAAAGCATCATGGAGTGGCGGCCCTCGACCTCGTTGAGTGCCGAGGACAGCCGCTCCACCTTGTTCTCCATGGTCTCGAAGAGCGACAGGAAATACTGGTCCCGGGATTCGTAGGGCGCGCTCTCTTCGTGCGCAGCCGGGGCCCCGGGAAGGCTGATGTCGGAGATGGGCTCTGGCGAGGTGGCGGTGGACATGGGCAACCCCCTGTTCTCGAGGAATTTGATGCGCCGGTCTTTGAGCCGATCTTTTTCCTGTAGAGCGCTGAGTTCAGCACGAAGGTCGGCTAGTTGCTCTCCCACGGGCCCGACGACGCGGTATGCGCACTTCTGCTTGTGTTCCTCGAGCTGCTTGCGTTTGAGCTGCTGCGTGCAACCATAGGGAGCAAACTGGCACGCGATCTGTGTTTCGGGACACTCTTTTGTGTGCTCTTCCTGCTTGTGCCGTATATATTCTGCCCCGCAGAGTCCGCAGCTCGTCTTTCTGTTTGGACACTCTTTATTCTGATGCTCTTCCAAATCCGCCTTTTGCTTTACTTGCTCGCAGTACTCGCAATTTACGTCGTAGTGGAGGCATCCCTTGCTTATATCCTTCCGCACTACTGTCTTGTCGCAGGAGGGGTGAGGGCATGGCACAAGTGTCTTGTCACAGTACCGCGCAACGTGGTTCTCGACCAGTGAACGGGAGACAATCAAGTTACAACCGCGAATGCTATTCGGGCATCTGACCTGGAGACTACCAAGCTGGTTATGGATGATCTTAGGGGCAGACCGCGTCTCGGATACGAGCTTCAAGGGAAGCCGGTCGACGGGGCAAACGGGATTCAGGGCGTGGGCTTGCACGATGCATTTGTGGCAGAAGACGTGGTCACAGGCCGTGATGACGGGCGACACGAAGGGCACCCGGCATATTGGACAGATGAGGTTCTCGTCTACGGTGTCTTCGTACTCGAGTGCCCGAAGATCTAGGGTATTATTAGGAGCCTCGCCGCCAAGCAAGGGACGAAGGGCCAAAGTGGCGGTCGAAGCCACTAGCCCTTCCTCCGGGGTATTGGGCGGTGGCATGTTGCACTCTGGGTGGCATATAGTTGCATAGAAATAGAATTAGGGGCTAGAGACATAGTCTACAGACTCGGCCTCATCGTAGTGGCGGCATCGACAAGCTCGAGGGGGTAAACGGAGGATGGGATGGAACTTGTCTGACCTGAAAGCCTTACGAGTTGAGTTGTAAGTTCCCACGGGCCAACAACCGAGGGGCTATGTTTGATAAAGGCATACATCGTTGATATCAGGGTTAGTTGCATAATGCTATCAAATCATTGCCCGAAAGAGTAATTTGCACCCACCCACCGTCTCGGTATTGAGCCCTTGCGTGCGTACCTGAGCGGGATACCACGTGCACAATGATACCTCATCATAACCTACTGGGTCCCAACGGCATATTGTAATTATTCAACCTCATGAAATTTTACACGAGAGTTGCGATGTTAAGTCTTGCAATGTCTTGTTTCTCATATGCAATCCCTGGTACCTAATCAGGAACCTCGGCGAATAATGGCGTCGATAGCGTTATCTAGATCTTACAAAAAGTAAAAAAAATGTCCCAGTACGACGTGCTACTGGCTACGTAGTAGTTCAGCTTTGATGCACGGCGGAACCACTCAACAAATTTCCACACAAAGTCTACTCTAGGTACTAAATCCTAACTTGTCCTTCTTCTGCCATCACACCGGGCCACCCTACCAGTCTTCCCTTCGATCACTTCAAAGAATCTAGGACTGCTGGCTCAATTGAACCAGGGCATTGGAAAACAATGGCTGGCTTAACGCTAAAAGTCACCGCCCGGTCCCGAAAAGGTCTGAAGTCGCTGCCCCCCTCCGTCGAGCTGCCGAGTGATGCCACCATTGACGACGCGAAGGTCGCCATTGCCAAGGCCGCGAGGGTGTCCGACTACAACCGCATCGGTATCTTCGACCCGGTCTCTAAGAAGACCCTCAAGGACAGAAACTCCTTGCTGCGGGACCAGGCCGAGGTTGTGAAGCATGGCGAGCTGCTCGTTAAGGACCTTGGTAAGCTCTGGATTTCTATCCCCCCTTCGTAATTCGATTGTATGATCTCGGTTTGGCTAACTTGATTTGATACGAACAGGTGCCCAGATCGGATGGCGTCTCGTCTACTTCATCGAGTACCTCGGCCCCCTACTCTTCCACCCCTTCTTCCACAGCGTGCGCAACCAGCTCTACCCCGCCGTGTACCCCCTCCTCAAGAACCACCTGCCGGCCGCAGCCCGCGTGCGCAGCGCCGAGCTATCCTTTCCCCAGCAAGCCGCCTACGCCATGATCGTTGCGCACTTCGTCAAGCGGGAGCTCGAGACGCTGTTCCTGCACAAGTTCAGCGCCAACACCATGCCCTTCGCCTACGTCTTCCGCAACTCCTTCTTCTACTGGACCTTCGCCGGCTTCCTCGGCGCCCTCGAGCTCTACGCCCCCTTCTCCCCCGCCGCCCTCACCCAGTCGAGCCCGTTCAACGACTTGATCACCTACCTCGGCATCGCCATCTACGCCTTCGGCGAGCTCGACAACTTCGACGTCCACTCATGCCTCGCGCACCTGCGCAAGGCGGGCGAGACCGCCCGCACG
>JAOXNK010004211.1:0-11333 GCA_028566675.1 Hypoxylon intermedium | reverse complement strand
GGCAACCCGCGGCGAGCCCCGCAGCCGTCGTCCCGGCGCCACCGTGATGCACAACACACGAGACGTGCTGGAACAGCCAATCGTGGGGGCAATCCCCAACTAGGTAGACATTGTTAGGTACGTCTCCGCCACCAATACCCCCCCAACCCTTGGATACGATTCCACGAACATTAGCCAACTCTAGAGCTTTGAAGATAAGTCTAGTGAGGGCTTGAGGATCATCGACCACGATGGATCCGAAGCCGATGTATATTGGAGGAGGCCCATTGCCGAGGAACTCTGCTAGGTCAGGGGGTGGCGTGTAGGAAGCGGCTTGGGATAAGAAGGAGAACCCAGCGACGCTGATATTGGGACCCCAATCTGGCGGCTTGGGTATTAGTGACTCCGACCACAAGTACGTAAACGGTACGCGAAGTCTCGATAGTAGCTGATAACCCCACAGCGGGCTTATGGGATCTAGCTTCAGAGTCCGCGATCGAAATCTGTTGATCACATCGCCCAGACTAAGTATACAGGTTAGTGAGGAATATTGGCTGACGGAAGGTTACGAACCCTTGCCAGGTCAGGAGCTCCATCATCGTAAATGATAGATAATTAGCAACGCCAGCCTCCGTCTGGCCATACTGCATAGCAGCGAGTGGATGGTGGAACGTGTGGGTTGGCGACCACGGCATCGTGAAGACCATGTGTAGGGGCACGCCGAGCTTTTCGGCACAGTGAATATGTGCCATGGAGGGCGGATTAGCAATGATTACGTCCGCAATAAACAGATCACTTGATGAAGCTACATCAGCAGCCCCTATCCTTTCTCCCAGCCCATCACCCGCTTCAATGCAACTGCGCCAGGCTCCGTGCATGATATCCCCCATCTCCTTCCTCCTCTTACGGATGTCTCCCGCCTTGAAGCTTTCTCTGCTCGGGAGCAGACCTGGGTTCTTCACCATATAAGCCATCAGCGCCTCGGGGTCGCCCCCGATGCTGAAGAACTCCAAGCCCTTGCTCTCTACGAAATCCTTGAACACAGGGTGCGTGCATATACGCACTCGATGGCCAAACGGCGGCTTGCTTAGCAACTGTGCGATGGGAATGAACGGTTGCACATCTCCTCTAGAGCCGACGATGTGAATGGCGATATTAAGCCGGGGTCCATGGGCGGCGGAAGCTTTCTCGTCAGGGGACGCGGTGCTGCTCTTGCGCGGCACGAAAACCTTTCTCTGCGGATCGCTGTCATGGAACCGCGTGAGCCATGCTGCCAGTTCCCTAGGGCTCCGGTGAAATTGCACCGCCAACCGTCCATCGCTGTCGACTCGACTCGTCGTCCGAGTGACGCCATCACCAACGGTAAGGCTTCCCGGCGATTCGGACCTCAGCTTATTGAACAGCATGCTGGCTTCTAGGTAGTCTTATGCACCGAGCCTTCGGAATGGGATGCCTTTTTAGAAATCAAGATTCTTTCTGGTTATGCGAAAATGAAGCTTCTACATTCGTTCTGGGCATTGCGGACATGCAAGGTACCTAGTTTCCAACCATCGCATGTTTGCTAGAAGTCCAGTTTGGGAATGCTGTGTACCTACATATGTATGTAGGTATATTAAGTATGCATTTTGATATAATTAGTTTGATACAATGAGAGGTGCAACATCGATGTGCTGGTCGGGCTCGGGCCGGATGGAAAAGAGTTGAAAAGTCGACACTGGAAAAATGGAGGTCGCGAAGTTATGATGACTGGCAAGCTGAGCTTATTGATCTTGACGCGTTGATGGCGAAGGATGTGGCGGCTGATACCTAGGTACCTAGTAGGTAGCTCTACACTAGTTTTGGTCTGCTCTGAAAGCGAGAGCGAAGGCGAGAGCGAGAGCGACAAGATGTACACTACAATACATTACCTAGAAAGTCAGGGGTGTGGTGCCGCGGCTGTCTGGTTGTCTATGTAGGTATGTACCCAGTTGCAAAGAATTTTCAGCTTTCGGCATAACACTAGTTACTAGGATAAGGATTGTTGTGATTCATTATTTTCTCCAGTACAATAAAATAATTTCAAGTGATAGTCGGCAGTAGGAGACTAGCCTCACATGCTAAGAGGGCCAGTCAAGAAGGTTTGTAGATCCCGATAACATGACGTACATACCCGAGTTCCAGCATAAGAAATCGTTACTAATACAGTTGAACCTCGGCGGTTTTGGGTTTGACGCGAGACTGCCCAGTTATTAGAGACCATGCACGTACCGCTTACGGCCGATTATGTTATTACTGCCTAGCTAGCTCTAGTATGTAGCAAACAGGAATGTCGCATGTGCCACATGCACGCGATCTGCACGTAATGATGCTGGAACCAGGTGCACTATTGGTAACCGGGATCCAATGCCAATGCCGTTGGTTCGACCAGACGGCCAGGGTAGTTTGCGATCTACAACTACGGAAGCGCATGCAAGATCCAGGCCCTTAGTGTGCCCCCGACCAGTTGGTAAGCCCATGTGCTATCCTGTGTGATAGCTGCACCGTCCACGCTGCTTGCATATCATACCTCAACACATCTCCCCGTGAAGTGCACGGCCTATAATCAATGCTGCTCGGCGTGTGCAATGGATTCGCAACGAGATAACTCTGGTACAATTTCATACCATATCATTTGAATCACTCAATCTGCATCTCAACAGCTCACGTTACCCATTCTAGACCCCTAAAACATGGCCGAGTCATCCTACAACAAAAGCGTAGGGGGGCGCGTACGGGCAGCGTCCACGAGCCTCATAAACGCAAACCCGCAGCTGGGTATGTGGCAGGCGACAGGCACAGTCATCGCACAAGCACCCAACCTCACCGAGCTGCGTGTGTCAGAACTCAGCGAAGGCATCGAGTTCAATGCTCAGGGCCACTCGGCTCGCACAGCGTTGCGGGAGGCCGACGGCAAGCTCGTTCCAGTCCAAGCAACCACATCCCGAGGAAGCCAGCGAGGACTGGACGCGAGACCTGCCCCGGAAGCTCGGAAACACCATGTGCATGTGCCGCACGTGCATACAAAACGCTGGAACTCGCTCTCCGAGAAGTATAGCGGAGAGCCGAAGGCGGAATGGGGCCCGACTATCGTGAACGGGCTAAAGGCATTCTGGAAATTCTTGTGTACGCCAATCGGGTTTTGCATAATTGTCTACTTTCTTAATATTGTAGTAAGTGTCGGGGGGGTATCGTAAGCTGTTGCTGGAATAGGTACTAATCGTGATCACTGTAGGCATGGGGAGTATGTTCTATCAAGCACGACGAGTGCTACTTGAACACCGTAGTGTGCTACAGCCTTTCAATGTTCTGATTTTAACAAGCATTTTTACTAGGCCATGCTATTCTTCCTCCTCTTGGAAGCAGCGCCTGCTATGAATTATCCCACGGCCGACGACGATGACTCGCCGAGGAAGAAGTGGCTCGAGATCGATAGCCAGATCCTCAACGCCTTGTTTTGCGTGACAGGTTTTGGGCTGGCACCATGGCGCTTCCGCGACTTGTATTACTTGATCCGCGCAATATCAGTCCGAGACAAGGTGGCTATGAAGAAATTGGCCGCTCAAAACAAAGGGTGGTTCCGTCCACCAGTGTGGGTTCATGACGACGACGACCACTCTAACAGCTCAGAACGGGGAGACAAGCATCACGATGCTGAGTCTACGGAGAAGCAGGTAATGACATTAACAGGAAATGTAGCCCCGCCCACTGCATTATGGAAGTTAGCATTCAACATAGTTATGATGGTGTTGAACACGGGGTTCCAGGTCGTCTTGTCATATTTCATGTGGGCATACAACCGACTCGACCGACCTGTAAGTTTTCCCCCTTCTTGCAGTCGCAGAGATTATGATTATAGAACTGATTCGGGCAACTAGACATGGGCCACTGGCACTTTCATTGGTTTCGGCTGTGGCGTCTCCGCTTTCGCCGGCGTCGTGTCGTGGTGGGAAGGACGGAAAGTAAAGAAAATCGAAGGGCCGGAGCTCAAGATCATTGATAAAGTCTGAGTCTCGATGTCTAGTCGAGTTTGAGGCCCGCGAAATCATTTCAAAATTCTTTGGATTCGATTGATCTCTGCCATCCAAAGGCGTTACATTCATTCGTTTCTCGTGAATTTCACCTTTCTGCGTTACATTCTCATGGCCGAGCCTCGGCAGCATCGCTCATCCCTTATAGCTGTAAGAAAATTGAAATGAAAGTGAGTTTTGATGAGTTTAGTCATGAGAATGAGTTTTGAAACCCTTGAAACCCTAGGCGCTGTTCAGCTTTGCATAACTCCGGTTTGACGGGATTGGGAATCGTAGACCGAGGTACGGAATATACTCATTGGAAATTGGTCCGCATCACCATCCGCTCCGTGCCCGAATCCCGAATGTCATAAACCACGCTAGTACATTTAATTCCCGCGTGCATAAATCTCTGCCAATAAAAGGGGTCGTTTGGCCCACTTAGGGCCGTCACTGATTCATCGCGTAAAGCTTTGACACCGTTTGATGAAGGACCGAGGGCCACTGCTTATGAAATGTGTTGGATCTGTTAGCGAGGTACATGTTGAAAAGGGGGAAATAGGCTGGGCGCTGAATAAGTAGGCGTTGATTCGTAACATCCCCTAACTAACCGACGTTGCTACTTGTCAGCCGCTTGATTGATCGAGATGCCTTCCCAACAAGAAATATCCGAGTCACTAATTAAGAAAAGGGCACGTGATCGACGTGCCCAGCAAAATCTACGGGATAAACGCAACGCCCATGTCGAGATCCTCGAGCAGCGTATTGTCGCGCTCGACAGCGAATTACAATGCTTACGCCAGACATGCTATGCTCTACGGCAAGAGAACGAGCTTCTGAGGGGCCGTCAGGACTATATCCACCATGTCGTTCACTCATGGACACATGATATCCCCTTAAGTCCTACATCAAGACCTCCCGGTGCTCCCTTGCCGCTTGGCAGGGTCCGCCCGGGGCTTGAAGCCGGAGATAGAATAAATACGCACTCAGCCCCAGCTATAGCTCGACAGATAACCCCAGAAAGTAGCACCGCGCAGAGAACACCAGCTTCCCGGGCGAGCTCTAGGCCTCTAGAAGGCCCCGCCCTCCCGCCATGGAACATGACGCCGGTGCACCTCGAAGGCGATGTTTTCTTGACGGACACGATGGCCCTGTGCTTCAACCGAGCGGATCTCGTGCGTTCGGCGCCGGATACGCCGCAGCCCATCGACTTCCTCTACGGCTCCAAGAAGAATTTCCTCGCCGACGCGCTCCACGAGGTAACCCGAAGCTGGCCCTGTCGAGACCCGGAACGCCTCGCATTCGGGTACCTAGCGTACCACATGCTGAAGTGGCTAGAACAACCCACAGAAGCGCGCTTCTCGCGCCTCCACGACTTCCAAAAACCTGTCGCCGAACAGCTCTGCCACTCGCACCCGTACTTTGTGGATTTCGCCGTGTGGCCTACGCTTCGGGCCAATCTCATTAAAAACGAGCACATGTACAATCGCGAAGAGGTTGTAGGGATGTTGGCATGCTGTCTCAAAGTTAGGTGGCCCTGGAATAAATCATTCCTTGAGCCTGCCGCTAGTGGCCAACTACGCATCCACCCTGACTTTTATAATACTTTCACGAGGCTCGAAGGATGGGGTCTTACTCAGGAGTTCTTGGATCGATATCCTGCTCTTATTGAGGGCTTAGACAAGGAGTCGATATTTTATGAGATTGTTTAGACTGTCCAGTTCGGGTGGGAAACCTCTATTTAGCTACACAAGATACCACAGTTCATCAGGGGCGTTCAGTTGCAAACACGGTCAGGGGTGACAGCAACATATGCTCGGCCCATTGTCTTTTTAGTATATTTACGTCAATTGAATTTGCTACCATAGCAAGTCTTGATGGTGCTGATCATCCCTGATATGTTCTAGATAACACAGTTAGTGTAGAAATACATTAGCTCGACAATCTACCACGCTGATCAGCTTTGGCGCATCTTAACTATGCCCGCACAGATATTTCTCGGTGGTTCCGCGAATTTCAGTTTGCTGCAATCCTCTCGAGTCTTCAAGTCCCCCTCTAAAAAAAAAAAAAAAAAACTCATGCCGTATCACCTTCTATGTTAGGAATTACTACTTATTATGGCACGCAGTTATATGCGCGATGCCATTGTAACTAGAGAGCAATACCTACGTACGTATCGGCTTGAGGTACACGGGCAATGCAGGTTTGTCCCATAGCGTGTAAACCTTTTGTCTCTTGATCCAATCTCTAGCTTCTGGCGCGAGTTCAATGTCGAATCTGTATAGAATCCGTGCGAGAATGAGTCGCATCTCTGCATAAGCAAGACTAAAAGAGGCAGTGTGAGCAAGCGGCAATACGATACATCAGCGACCGTAGGAACCGGTTTACTTACTTCCTTCCGATGCAGTTCCTCGGGCCAACGCTGAACGGCTGCATTGCGGCGAGGTCGTCCGTAGCAAATCTCTCGTCCCCTAGGAATCGCTCTGGGTGAAACTCCTCCGGCTTGGCGAAGTTCGTCTCGGCGTAATTAGCCGCCAACTGCCAGACGCCTACCACAGCCTACGCCAAAACCATTAGTTTGATGGGCCTATCTGCAAGTCTTGTCGTTGAGGACAACTCACGTCTTGCGGTATCCAATGTCCAGCGACCTTGTGACCTCCTTTTGGCACGACCCTTGGCAGACCAACGGCGACAGGCGGGTACATTCTGAAGGATTCGTCGAGAACTGCTAGCATATAACTAAGCTTGCCGGTGGAAATCAGAGTGATCTCGTCCTCGTTGGCAAATGAAGATCTGACCTCCTGAACCAATTTCGCAAGAACATCGGGGTTCGCTCCTAGCAAGTAGAGTGCACCGCTAAGTAACGTGGCCGTTGTCTCGGAGCCAGCAATGGTGAGAACTCCAGCATTCACTACAATGTCTTCGTCGGTCTAGTATGTATGTTTATTGATTAGTCCTGAAGTCTTTATTGAGTACGACTTCCGCACTTACCAAGACATCCCTCTTCTGTAGAAGACCTTCGATGAAATCAGGTCTTTCTACATCTAGGGCCATGCGCTTCTGGACCGTTTCCCTTGAGTAGTCCATATGCTGCTTTCTTCCCTTTAGCATACCGCTTATGCTCAGAATGTATATGAAGTAGGATGAGAGAAATTGCAGTAATAGTCTCATTGTGGCGTTGTCCCTAAGGTTGAGTATCATGGCCCCGACCCACGGGTGGTAGTATGACTTCTCGAGACAGCCAAAGTCCGAACCGAAACCAAGATTCCCAATGATGTCGAAAGTGGTATAGTTGAACCAGGATCTCATATCAAGAGGCTTTCGACCATCGTCACAGTGCTCCCCCAGCCGCTGTATTAGCAAATCGACGTATTCGCGTATGGTAGGCTCCTGAGCATGCATAGACCGGTCGGAAAAGCCATGCGATAGCTGACGTCTTAGGATACTGTGATAGTCACGATCTGCCGACAGGATAGTGTCGGGAATATGCTTTCCGAATAGACGATAGAATTTGGGATTCTTGATCATTTCGTACGAGCCATGGTGTCCGTAGATATCTTTCCATGCTTGTGACTCGATAAAGGAAAGCTCATCAGGTGTGATACGGACAACAGGTCCGTATTTATCATGGAGTTGCTTCACCGTTTGAGGCAGGGTACCGTATAGATCCTGTTTGCCACGCCAGAGATAGGTTGCTCGACCAGCAATGGGCCCGGGGAATTTACGCAAAGGGTGCAAGAAAATGTTGTAGATGATGCGGATGATGAAGATGATGACTACCTAAGAAGCAAACTTATGAGTACGGATGAATTCCATTAGATTCTCACTTAGAGCACATACCCAAGCCATAAATCCGAGACATAGACGGGTTAAGGACCAAGGGTAATGTTCCAGCACGGATCTCAGTGCCTGGTCCATGATTGAGGCACGCTTTTCGAATGCGGTTGATGTGATAGAAGGTACATTCGTCAACTTTGTTCCAGATTTAGACAAGAACTGTAGGTGTTTGGATTTTATATCAACTTCCTCTCACCAGCGAAGGGTGCTTCACCTTATCAATATTGTTTATGCGTCATCAAAAAGCACCGCTTTCTAGGTTCGCAGCATCTTGATATAGCTGGCTCAGTACACATGGATTTCCTCGGATATTATTTGACGTCTAGAAGAACAGCTGTATAAGAGACATATACCTAGGTTAATTACCGCCTATGCCTACATATAGATAACCTTCACTCCACCTCGGGGGGTGGGGTTGGTCGTATTGACGACGCGTAGTAACGTCCCATACATAGTAGGCAATTGACTGATAGGTTCAAATATCGCCAACTATGTCGACGTATTGGAACTTTTGCTTGCTAGAAAGTAGCCCCTGCTTAATTCCTCGAAAATCGCATGAAAGTGAAGACCCATTCATTGTATGAAGTTTTCAAGCACTAGTTAGTTAGATTATGATTATTGATTGCGGGACCCTGATCGAATTCCACTTGACTCGTTGCCCAACCAGGGGTTTTAGTGTGTCCCAAAAGAGGAACTACACTAGAATATCCTCGCTGCTTGGCTCGGCGTGGTCCGCCGCTGATTCAGTGGTCCCACCACTTATTCATTGCTACCCTGGTTGATCTCTTGGCGGATCGTCTTAGATCCGACGGATAGCATCGAAGATCTTATGCATACGGATTAACTGAGCACTATACGGATCTGTAAGCTGTTGAGGAGATATGCCCCGTCCCCGACTCCAGTCTACGCACGCTAGGTGCTCATCATGGTGAAATTAAACCGGTCGCCTTCCTCCGGCTCTAGTGTAGTGTAATGTGAATTCCATCATTGTGACCTGAAAATTGGATCGCCCTAGGTAGGTAGTTAAACAGTTGTCCCCCCGTAGATTTCCACTTGAAGAATAGCAACTCTGGCACGAATAGGCCCCCTGGCACGCCACCTCTTCGCACACGATATTCCCACGCAAACAAACCACCCATTACATTAGATCTACGTCCGATAGCAGCAGCAGACACATCGACGTGGCCATGGAGTTACCTTACTGGCGCCTCGTCGTCGACCAGGCCGGCATCACCCCCGAGGTGGCGAACCACGAGTATCGAGGGTCCGGTACAGAGAAAGATCCTTACGTAGTAACATGGATTCCCGACGATCCGAGAAACCCCATGAACTTCAGCCCCTTCCGCAGGTGGCTCATCACCTTAGTCGTCGCCGTCGCCACCCTGGCCGTCGCGCTCGTGTCGTCGGCCTACTCCGGGGGTATAGCTGAAATCATGAGGGAATTTCGCATAAGCCAAGAGTTGGCCATCCTGGGTGTATCGCTTTTCGTCGTTGGCTTTGCCGTCGGGCCTTTGCTTTGGGCGCCACTGAGCGAGCTATTCGGCCGTCAGATTCTCTTTGTCTTCACCTATGCCGCTCTGACCGCTTTCAATGCTGGATGCGCTGGTGCTCAAAACTCGTGGACTCTGATCATCCTTCGGTTCTTTGCGGGCGCGTTTGGCTCATCGCCGCTGACGAATGCAGGTGGTGTCATCGCCGACATGTTTACCGCCTCGGAGCGAGGCCAGGCTATGGCTATCTTCGCTGCAGCCCCCTTCCTCGGACCCGTCCTTGGACCCATCATCGGCGGTTTCTTGGGTAATGCTGCTGGGTGGCGATGGGTCATGGGCTTTCTAGCTATATTCTCCGGTGTGTTATGGATTATGGGATCTCTTCTTGTGCCCGAGACATACGCACCAGTTCTGCTACGCCGACGTGCCACCAAGCTGTCACAGATGACCGGAAAACAGTATATCAGCGTCATCGACCACGAACAAGGTCGTATCCCATTGGGCGAGGCGTTCAAAGTAGCCCTATCGAGGCCCTGGATCCTCCTGTTTAAGGAGCCTATCGTCTTTCTCATGTCTCTCTACATGGCTATCATTTACGGAACATTATACATGCTGTTCGCTGCATTCCCCATTGTCTACCAACAGAACCGAGGATGGAGTGCGGGAATTGGTGGCCTTGCTTTCCTCGGTATCCTAGTGGGCATGGTGTTCGCGATAGCCTACACATTTCCCGACAACAAGAGGTACATTCGGGTTCAGGAGCAGCACGGCGGATTTGCTCCTCCAGAGGCTCGCCTTCCGCCAACGTTGCTGGGAAGTATATTCTTGCCCATTGGCCTATTCTGGTTTGCCTGGACCAACTACCCGTCTTTTCACTGGATGATCAGTATAGCGGCCGGCGTTCCCTTCGGATTTGGAATGGTTCTGGTCTTCTTGAGTGTCATGAACTACCTCATCGACTCATACACCATCTTTGCCGCCTCAGTTCTGGCGGCGAACTCTGTCCTTCGTTCGCTCTTCGGCGCAGCTTTTCCTCTGTTTACTACTTACATGTATCACGACCTCGGCATCCACTGGGCGTCGACCGTTCCCGCTTTCCTAGCACTTGCCTGCGTCCCATTCCCCTTCCTCTTCTATAAATACGGAGCAGCCATCCGTAAGCGGTGCAAGTTCGCGGCACAGTCTGATGCCTTCATGAGGAAAATACAGGCAGCCCAAACCGCCGGCGTGGAGTTGACAGAGAGCGAAGAGGATAAGCAAATAGACGACAAGGGCGAGAAACCCAGAAGCGTCGACGATTCCGAAACAGGGATTGCGGACCCGCAAGCCTCCTTTGAGATGCGCAGGCGCACTAGTTCTTGGGCGAGCAATCCCCATAGCATGGGTATTACAAGGACGAAGACCTACGAAGGAAACCCATACGACATCGATCGTGTCAACACACGCGAGTCTTTCGCTTAAATATGCTTTCACTACAGAAGCAACCTGTATATTTCGTTTATAGAATTGTAAAAATAGGAGACGTACGGCAACGAATGGAGACATTTGACGGGTATAGATCATGCATGCATGGGCTTCAGGGTTGCATAGATAAATTGGTAGTCGAAAAATTCGGCTGGGTTGGTTCACCACCACTCTTGGATAGCTTGGTAGCCACGGTATTTAATTAGTCATTAATAGGAGTTTGGGCAACTCATGAATTTACCTACATAAATTCATAAAAATGATCGTTCTCTCTACAGCTCCTGCAAGTTGGGACCACGCCAACATATTGAAATTCTCAATGTCGGTGACGAGTCTGTCTTTTCTCAAGGATTGCTAAGACCCCATGTGGCTCGTCATTAGAAGTAACATGCCGGGCAAAAATACGCACCCATACGTTGTTCTTCGCGGGCAAAGATAATATAAAATTACAAAAATGGAATCGAATGGTCCCAGAGAGGGTCGAACTCTCGACCTTCGCATTATTAGTACGACGCTCTAACCAACTGAGCTATGGGAC
>JAOXNK010004183.1:0-11358 GCA_028566675.1 Hypoxylon intermedium | reverse complement strand
CCTTCTACATTGTATGTAGGGCCTCCTGCAAGTATCCAAGTGCGTGTGCAACACAACGGCAGGGGGCTGATTTTATGTGCTCCCTACAATTAAGTCCAATAAAATCTCAAGAATAGGATTTGCCCCTGAACTGCCTCACGGGGTTCCCCTCTTTACCAGCGCGTAAGGCTTTATGCAAACAAATCATCCTCCTCTTTTTTGTAACGAAGGTTATCATAAATATAGGCTCTTTCGACCTGAAGAGCCAATGAGAATGTGCGAAACGAAGGAGTGGGCAATTTTCATGGACTTACATCATGCAGTTTGCGCGGTATGTTAAACCAATAGAAAGATTCACCGTCCTCGGCGGTCTGTACACTTAGTTAGCTACCAAGGTAGATATTTTCCACGAGCCGAGGCTCGCGATTCGGAGAGTCTTACGTGAATCCGGATCTCTTTCCCGAACACTCGCAGTAAATAGTCCTTGAGAGCCTGGGGCCGGAGGCGGTATGTCAGGACCGTATCTCTCACAGGCATGGCTTAGCTCTACGTATCGTAAGATTTTAGTGATTCTTTACCACACGGGTGGCTATGCACTGGTTCTAGGAGTGATCATAGGCGTTCCGCCCCTGAAATCTGCCTTGCAGACAACCATAGATACCTATTTATCTCCGCGGATTCCACATGCGGCTCTTTCTACGGGGTACCTTACCATGAAGAGGTGAACGCGACAACGGGACGCCACATTGGCAGTGCCCGCTCATGTCAGACATCTGATGACATTGCCATTCGCCGGATAGCGAGCTACGGTCTTATGCGCATGAGATAGAAGTCTATGGTCCAATCGTAGGAGAGCAGGTGCACGGAAGTTGGGGCAAAGTAAAAGAGGGGATGCTACCATATTTCCTGCAGTGACATGCCTGCATGAGGGCCTCCAGTATGTAGGTAGGTAATTATGCCTCAGCTTCACCGAAATCGTAAATGTTGTGCAGCGGATGATGTGATCACGTCATTAACATGCATAATACGCTGGCGTGATGGACATTGCATTACTAACCTTTCGAACGCGGCTATTCATGTGTCGCATCACAAAATTGACATATGTCGCCGGTGCTATCTATATTACGAAGTTCTTGCCTCTTCAACCCCGCTCAGGGGAGACTTGCATTAACCCCTTTAATCACTTAGGCAACGAGGTTACCACAGGAGCTACAATACGATTATCCAGTTCGCCTTTCTCTATATATAGACCTCCCTGATAGCTTCATTCTTCAATACAACTTCACCCTTTTCCATCGTATTTATACGAATTCATCAGTTGTCCTACTGAAAGATACCGTGGTTGCAGAGGCGTCGTAGACTCATAGTCGCGGCGAAGAGTACGAAATACTTCTTCTACGACCTCATGTCATGTTGGCGATCTCTTCAAGCTCTCTCTTACAATTAGGCATTATATCTCATAAACCTGTGCTTCTACGACGGTCGAAATTACAGCCACCTCTTCAGTCACATGCGGGGGAACAGATAATAGTTCTGCTATGCGGCAGAAGCATATGGTATGTAAGAGAAGTCTTAGATTCCAGAATTTATCAGGGGATCCGATGCGGAGAGGCTCAAGGATATGTTTCTGAAGAAGCTTCATGCTGAGAAAGGGTAGGTTAGAAGTGAAGGAAGTCTAGGAGCGATCTGAGATCATCTAACCTTGGGAATTCTGGATTGGCGTCCCGCTTAGGCACCACCTTCTTTAAGCCATGAGGTTGCGAATTGTCTTGAATCGCGGGGAGCTGGTATTCCGAATCCAATGAGCTGTTTTCTAGTCAGTACTTATCTTACTTCCTTAGGTAAACATAGGAACGAGACTTGTATGATTACCTTCGTCTAGAACGACGCGGAATCATGTGACCTGTTGAAGCAGACTTTGGTTTCCAGTCTGATACCAAAGTGTGGTAGGTACCTAGTCAACACCACGTCATTGTCAGTGATGTCCTCAACCACCTTTGCGCGGCTATCTCAGTAGAAAACGCAAAGGCGTAATGCACTAGGCTTGAGATGTCTTTCCATTTTTGCTTTGGTTATTTTGTTTTGCCATGTTTACGATTCAGGGGCCTCACTTTTTGATTGCCGATTTACAGACGTCCATGACCTCTGCAGCTAATCGGTACGAGAACGTGGGCAAGTAACCAACACGTACGAGGAGACGTGGCAATCACGAGTATTGTTCTAGTTGCGGGCGACTCTGGGTTTCATGGCACAATGCGGCGAAACCTCTGGCTTCTCTCATCGAACATATTATAGCATTGAGCATTGTCAAGGTTCCGCCGAGGCCCATAACATCGGCGCCGATACCACCCAGACTGAGCTAGATTGTTCAAGATCTCTCCTAACCCCTGAGCGAGCGTTGCAGCCTCCGAGTCTCCGGTCATAGGACTCTCAGGTCGGTTCGGAAACCATGAGGGTAGAAGTAGTGTATATTGATGCATTTTACCCCGGCCGGTAAGAAATGAGGATCTTGTAGGTAGATATCCATTTCCCGTCGTGATGGCATCACCCACGCCATCGAGTAAGCTCTCTGGACTTAGAATGTTAACGGATGCGTCGACTAGACTATGGTGGCATCATGGGTTTTCTTCTTCGTGGGCTTCTTTAACGCTGGCAATGACAGTACCACACTCTGTGGAATTTCCAAGCCAATGCCGCACGAACATGGCTACAGTGTAATCAACTTGTTGCCGCTTACTATACCTGGAATACCTTGCTGCACATTCTCGAACTAAGTACAGCCGCATGACAGGCTCTCGAGGTGATTAATGATTCCGACCTGCGTCATGAACCCCTTCCCACATCGACTCAGAAACCCAGGTAACTCTATTTCCATTACGAGGCTACTTCACACTGCCGACAAGACAACCACTATTTCCCTATACCTATCTACAGGCCAGACTCGGTTGACAGACCTTTTAAATGTATGTGTTTAAGGGCTATGTTTAACAATATAGTTGCGTCTGACGATATGATTCGTCCTAGAAACCCAGTGATGGGCACCAAAAGGGGAAACCGACCAAGTGCTACCAGCCTGCCCATCTGATGATTAGCGTCTTTGGAGGAGTCTAGTTTCTTTTACTCCAATAGTTAACCTCCTGCTGGCATGAAACAAACCATCCCTCAACTTCCATTACAATGACAGACACTTCTGCACCCTAATTCCATGTCTCCTCTTTGGCAGGCATCGTCAATCATCACCTCAACATCAATGCCCTGAGCACTCACTCTTTCTGATGGCCGTATGGCTCGATCGGGGCCCTCACATCAGGAGGCCCCGCAAAGAAATCTTCTCCGAGCCCCGACGACAGGCAAGGAATAACCTACCAGTCGCTGCACTCATACCAAACCCGACTCCGTCAAATCACTCTTGCCGAGCCTCTCTGTGACCCATACATTGTTGCGGTGCTACTTGCCCTGGTTCAGGCCCAGACAGAGTGGGAGGACACATACACCACGAGACTGGATTCGGAGCGTAACAAAGCTTTTAGTGTGAGTCGGTTTACACCATGCGCTTTCGAGTTTCTCCGTCCTCTCATCGTGTGGTTTTCTAAAATTACAAAATCAAACATTAGCTAATCCTTTTTTTCCTTATTGTCGTTTGGCAGGCTCGATTAATCCTCAGCGACACGGAAGAGCAAGACCCGATGCAGCTCTACGTGGTTGATGTTCCTATTTTACTTCTCGACAAGCTGCACAGCCTAGCCTTGAAGCGTCAATGTCTGTCGGCTGCGACGGCTTCACCAGCAGCAGCACATTTCAAGTGGTTTGGCATACGCAGGCGAGCGGCGGTCTTTCACATTTAATGAAAAAGGTGGAAACTCTAATGGAAGCCAGGATGAAGAGCAGGAGCGGGTAGTTTGGGAGAAGATGTTAGAAGAGGCGAGGATTACGGAGAAAGGTAACACATTTAATGGGCATTTCGAGTAGGAAACCATTGGACTATAGATGTACTCATTTCTACCTAGGTATGTTTACATCCCCATTCAATCATAAGCAGAAATAGGGTCAAAAGCTTTGTTGACATGGCCATCGATCATGCGTACTCCCAAGCATCAGGAGTCGATGTGTAAGTCCTCACACCAGTGTAATAGCAACCTTCCAAATCGCCGCCCACAAACACCTGATAAGTTTTGTCTTCAGGTGCTTTGTCACTGTCGTCAACAGGGCAAATATTCCAGGACCGGCCCAGATATCCTAGAATGATGGGAGCACCGAAGGACTCGCTTCGGCTACGCGAGAACCCTGTTGTAATTCCTCCTTCGGGTATTGCTGCGGAGTGGGCCGTGGTGTAGGAGAGTGAGCCATCGGCTGCGATATACACTACATTTCACCATATTAACTATCCCGAAGTTGATAGGGGGTTGATCTCAATAACGCCCACCTTGCTGACCACCAGGAACCCCGACGTCCAGGAATATAGTGCCGTTACCTCCTGAAAAGACGGTCCTAGACCCTGGGTATAACGTGCAGTCGAGGCCATGCACCTCGCCCGGACAGTATGCAGACATGGCTTTGTTAACCCAGAATTTCCCGCCGCTGGCATTGATAGCATCGCCGGCGAAAAATGGGTCATCGTTGACAGGAGTTCTCCAGACCCCAGCCGTCCAAGGTCCAGGGGGCGCAGGGCCAGCCCGTGGAGTCACTACTGCCGCTAGGGCAATGACTGGACAGGCGAGCAAGGCCGTGAACCTTTTCATTTTGGGATCGAAAGATCAGGGTTAATGCGTATGGCAAATTTTAGGGTTAAGATAGTGAGCGAGACGGTCGAGTTAGCTGAAAATAGGTTGAGCATTAGTAAGACCCAAGTGGCAATCATTGAAGAGATCAAATAACTTATATACGGCCAAGTCTCATTTATATTCTACCCACTTCAATAATTAATACGATTTCCAAGGTTACTACTATCACACGTTACCTTCTGGGGGAAACGGTTACACTGCAGATTATAGTTAACATAGTAACGGTGAGATACGACGTTGCGGTTGAGTATCATAGCGGCACCGGCTAATATGCCCATGCACCCCCAACAGCACACATGGTTATATTAGTACTCGTGAACGGGAAAATACCTATTCTTAGATGGCCTTGTCCACTGCTGTGTATAATTCTCACTCACATCTTCACTAGACACGTGGGGGGGATAGAATGTACGTATCCAATTAGTATAGTTATTCATGAAGATGAAATTTAACTGATAGTTGGCCTAGTAGGGGTGGCAGCGTTTGCAACAAATATATTAGACCGAACGATCCTATACATTTGATTTACGTCAAATTGAATCAAATATATGTATTTTTAATTCTTTTGAACATTTTTCAGGTTTAGTCTGATTAAAATTGTAACCATTAACCCCTGAATACAGCCCCTGAAAATAGAACTCTTCTACTAACGGGTTCATGTCAATCAACTAACCCAAAACGCCTCCCAGTTTTTTTTATCCATACTTAACAACAAAGGGTATTGCAACACAGTGAGAGCCCACAGGAAAACTCCGAACCAGACAGTGATATACAGAACCGCCAACTCGTCTATATAAGATCATCAACAAACCCAAGGCGGTCTCGATCTTCATCGCATACTCTAGCAAACTCGAGTAATACCCTCCAAACATAAAGTAGCATGTCTTCATGCCTTAGCACCTTTTCGGCCCAGTGTCTCCCAGTCTCCGCTAGCAACTGAGCTGCTGCATCGCCTTTCTGGTCTTCCAAGAAATAGCCAAGCACGGCATAGAGATCCTGCAGTGTATTATCCAAAGGGGCGAAATGAACCCAAGGCGCCAGGCGATCATCGTGCCACTCTGCATACATGGTGCTCTTGAGCGGTAACGAAGTCGACAGCAAGAGACTTCTGAATCGAGCACTAAAGCTGTTGCCGTCTACGTCGGGGATGTATTTCTGTCGATATTGATTTGCCATTGACACGCTTCCTACTTCGCTGAAATGCGGATCCAGGTAATCGCATTCACCTTCGGGGTAGCAAAGCAAGTCTATGAAGCCCGCGTCTGCGTTTTTCTTCAGCCATTCCCCAATCGTTCCTCCCCGGTATAATATGCGCTGTTCCTCCGCCATGGGCGGCATCTCAAATGTCGGGGCTTTAATGTGATGCCGTTCGATCTCTGACACGGTCGTACCATTGAGCATCTGCACCAGCCGGAACCGTTGGAAGTGTGACCAATTATCTGCCTGATGAAGACCACCAGACGCAACACCACGCCAAATTATTCCGTCCTCCTTTCTTCCCCAGTCCGGACCGTGATTCCAACCGCCGCTATAACGCAATTCGCCGGATAAGTACATGGCGCCAGGAATCAAGATATCGTTATTCATGGGGAGTTTGCATCCTCCAAACATGGGAATCAACTCCTGAGTTGTGGATATCAGGCCCCATTGAACAAACACGCCGCTCATGTCCCTAAGATGAGGCTGGAGGCAAGGATCCATAGATGCGGTGTAGTTCGTCACATATCCATTCTCGGAGAATGACGGCCGCCAATCGGATGGGAAATTGGGCGGGTTCGAGAAGTCTGGGATGGCCGAGACGTTATGGCCGGGGGTGTCCGGGGCGCATGCCATCCTTGCAACGTCCCAAAACTGCGGAGCGCCGTCCGTGATCCATCTTATTTCCTGCAGGGGAGGATCTGCGGCATCGAGATGCTCCAGTCTTGTGTACTCCCGCTTCGTTTCGTTGATTGGTGTTATTCGAGTGTTTCGGTTCGCCTCCGCCACTAATGAATTGATATTTTCCCACGGTGCCAGGATTCTGGATTCATCCCAGTAGTTGATGGGCATGTCGACATCTGGCAGCCACTTAGATGCCTCGGACACGAGATTCGTCCACAACTGCAACCACGGCACTCGACCTCGAGTATCTCCTATGCCATGCGCGACACCGTTGCGTACCCTTACTATGTGTTCGCCGTTGGCAGCGCGAGCTGATATATTCCTTGGGTCTTGGCCCCAAAACGGCCGAATATCATGCTCGATGCGGTCGAAGAACTTCTCAATAATGATGGCATCGTGTTTTGAAGCATATTCGAACCAATGATCAAAGCCAGGCGGGGGATGTCGACCTCTTCGAGCACGATCTGGTGAACCAAAAATGAGTTAGCATAGTTTTTTCTTTCAAGGTGTGTTGTAGAAGAAGCTTCTATCTATAACAGCGATACAAAACTCTGACATCAAGTAGAGCTCCAATACGAAGTACTCACACCTGGCAGCAGCGGTTTTTACATCCTTTGATCGCTCATGAAGAAGGAGGTCGTGTGCCCTGCCTGCTTTCAAGATGAGATCATCTATGGCGTGGCGGGTGGAATTGTCATTGTCGAGTAGGTCATAATATCTGTCGAAGACCTGTTGAGGATTGGAGTAGGAGTATTGCAAGGCGCTGGGTCCCAGCGAGGAATGGAAAAATAAGTAATAGAGTGAGATGATGACCAGGACTGAAAGGTAAACTGCTAGGGACTTAATTGTGAAAAAAGACTTTCGCAGTATCCGTTGGGGGATTCTTGTGATAGGAGACATCTAGCCGTAGTATTCTACCCCTGAGGCGCTATTGATGTCAACGCTTGTCGTTTGCGACGTGGATGAGAATGCGATAGAAACCGACTGGAAAGCCAGATTGAAGAAACGCATCGTAATATGAGTATGTATAACATCATGTCAGACTCAGACACAGCCTCAAGGATGAAAGTGCCAACAGCCATTTCAGATGGAAGCAATCATCACTTCTATTCGCCCATACGGGGGAAGAGTGGAACGCGGCCCCCATTTTCTCATCCGTACCATCAGAAAATATACCTAGGAGCCTCTACCCAGGTAATCTTAGCATCCCTGCAGACGCAAACCTGTGTTGCCCATATGGCTATTATCGTTACTTCGTTACTACATCGATTCTGCAGTTGGTTCTTCCACAATTCCGATCCCTGCTGTTCACCCTAGCTGAAGCGCTTGTGTTGGTTTTGTGTTGCAATCTACCCTGGTCTGGTGCAGGTCCTGCAGCGCAGATCTGTGGAGGCACCAGCGGCGGCCAGCCGTAGTAGTCCCCACAGAGAAGAATCTCCACCAACGCCGTCCCGGCAACCACAACGTGGGTCCGCCTCGATGTCAGAACCGGCAGATCTCGAGCCACACGACCGCAAACTCTGCATACTTGCGAGCATTGTCTTGATCTTATTCTAGGCCGCCACTGGTGGTAAGGCGTATGTAATCCGTACAGATGTCAGAGATGGACCTGGACCTGTAGTCACGTGAGCCCCTAACCTCCAAACATAGCAAACAGGTAACTACTAGAAAAGGCACCACTCATTTTCATAGTGCTCACGGGTGATCTATGCGAGGATTTATGTGTGTTTGATAAAGAGCTCTTGATAAATAGTCCTCAAAAATGCTTAGATATAGATATAAGTCTAGGAGGCTCCGCAGTTGTAAAGTCTATTCTATTAAGGTATTAAACAATTGTTTAACTTGATTTGATACAAGCCAAATTCAAAAGTTTGTACGTAGCTTAAGTGGATGTCAAATATTTTGAAGCTATTCAGACCCACATATAGGCGCATTTTGCATACATTCTGATGGTTAGAATTCTTAAGTCACGAGCGCGGGGATAACTCAAGGTGTCGGATTTAAGCGGTCGGATTTAAGCGGTCAGATTCAGGGGCTATCAGTCCCACCATTAGATCTACCTTTTCCAGTCAGATATTCTCACTAATCTTTACACCCAGTATTCCGTACACCACTCAAAGGATGCTTTGCAAAGTGGAAAATCTGACAAATGTATAGGTACTTAGGTACTTAACGAACGTGCTGAGCTATCCTAGGATTTAGTTACAGAGAAAAACACATGAAGAAACCAATGACTAGGTTAGTAAAATATGGCAACTCCCGCATTGGAGGCAAATGACATTAAAAAAACATCATCGCACCCTTCGACCAGTAACCACAAGCCAAATGGAAAGAGTTTTAGTTGACAGACTCAGTTTCCATTCCTGTCATTCGGGTCGATATAAAGAGTCCAGTCACCGGCGGAGATCGCCTCGCCCTGGGTACTTCCGTCATTCTCCTGGCACAGGTCCTTCACCCCATTCCAAAGGCCATCGCACAATGCCTCATCTAATTTGACAGGGTGGTCCGAGACACTACCGCTACAAACACACACCGATGTCAGTATACATGACAACTCTGATCAGGATTGGGGTCCAAGTATTCTCTTACAGTAGGAATCGTACGAAAGCCTCGCCTGATTCTGGCCTTGTTGTCGTCAACTGGTGAGCTGTCTCCCAGGCCCACCAGGCGTTAGTACCAAGCTTCCCAGCAGCGCTCTTTTGTACAAAGGCTCTGCAGGCGGACACGGCGACAGAGTCGTAGAGGTTCACCATCATACGGGAGCCTCCACCGGGGCACATATAGTGACCGGCGTTGTTTAGCACCGTGATGGCACCGGAGACGCCGTCATTCCACTGAGTGCTCAGCCATTTCGCAGGGCTCGGAAAAGCCGTGAATGGATGATCCCCAACATCTCGCTGGGCATTGGAAGGGGGCGTGATCGTGGCGAATCGCCCTCCGTGGGAGTCTTCCCACTCAATGAGACCTGCCTTGTCAAGAGTTGTAAACTGTTCTCGCAGAAGGCCTGGTTGCTCTCGGATCTGATTTGGTGCAGCCAGGGCAGAGGGAGTAAATAGAACTGCGGCGAGAGCAATGGTCTTGCAGATTGTATCTGTTTCCTATCAGTCATAATTCAAACACCAGTGACGTGGAAATTCCTTACAAGCCATATCGAAGGTTGGAATAGTTTGCTGTTAATATTTGATTAATATTTGATTTGAATTGGTCGTGGGTGTTTACTGTATGTGTTTCTTGAGTTCGTAGTAGTAAGTGGAGAAGCCTGATGTTTGTTGAATAGAGATGAAAGTCAAATCTGTGGCAGGATCTGACGATTCATTTATACACTTTTCATGGAACGCTTGTTTGCACTCACCAGTCCTGAGATGATCCAAATATAGTATCATAGTATCATTCACAAGCCTTACAGTATGGTCTGTCCCAATGTTGACATTGCAGTCTGGGCCTGATGTCAACACAGAGGCAACGCCAAGTTCTCGTGAGACCAACGACTGCCCAACAGTGCCTACTAAGTTTAGCAACAATATATGTACAACGAGACAGATCGACCTTTTCGTGATGTGATTGCAATATTCCTAATCCTTTCAGCACGGTCGCTTGGATACAGACCGTGGAGGTTGGTGATGTGAACAGCCCCTTTCGGATTTCGATCTACAGTATAGATAATTATAACTGCCCAAGTGGTGATGAAATTTCCTAACTCGTTCAATGGCAAGACAAGGCTTTTTCAGGCTACTCGGCCTTGTACAGCATTCAGGATGCGTATGCTTGGCAAGTTGTGGACAGAGAAAGGCGAAGTATACTTATCACCCGCTGCCTATGGCTTGATCAGCATGTTGCCGTCTTGGAACCAAGTGATATGATATCATGCCACGAGTTCCGAATTAAGGTTATATCGATGTCACAATGTTATGAGAGCTTGCGAGCAGTTCAGGGGTCAGTATTGGCCACGCGAAGCTTTCTCCGTGTTTCTAGACCTCAGGGGTATGCCACTCCGGTCCAACATGATCGGTAGAAGCGCTCGGCTCTGAATCTTTTCGTCAGTGATCCTACCTGCCAGTTACCTGCAGGTCCGTAAGTGATAGTCATTAAGGCTGGGAGGGAAATTGTGTATTTTTAGAACCCGTCCCTCTACCAGCCCGAGCACCAACACGCCGCGGTAACCAAATCCCCATGGCGACACAGATATCAATTTGCTCTTGTTCGGTACATATACAGGCCAGGTAGAGTCGACGCAAGCCTCGAATCTCGGAATCCTTACTCTCAATCTGAAGCAACCCTGCCATCGGCGATTGCACAAACAGGCATTTCAGAGTCCTGGACAACTCGCTTGGAAAGATTCGGCTGTTGTATTGGTATAGATGTTGTATGTAAATGATTGAATTTCCCAGTAGCACGGACTCCTAATAATAGAACCAACCGCCAACGCTTTCTACTGTTACCAACAGGTTACCAACAGGAGTTTCTTGCACAAGAAAAACAGGGGTGTCATTCTTTTATCAGGCTTGACTCAAAATGATCGGCCTCTGTTGGTTCTTGTCCCTGTAGGAAGCCTATAAACACTACTACTCTAAGCCTTAGCCGAAAAAGGGGGGGCTATTGCTATGTTACGTTCGGTGCCTAGAGAACTGACGTCACAAACCGCAAGGCTGCAATTAACCCTGACCCCAACAGCCAACGACTACTTTAAGCTCGTAGCGTGGGCGAACTTCACCAGAAA
>JAOXNK010004182.1:0-21926 GCA_028566675.1 Hypoxylon intermedium | reverse complement strand
CAATTGTAAAATAGGTATTACTCCAGGGTAAATATTTTCAAACTACTTCGTGTGCATTAATATTTTGCACAATACTTATGAAGTGGGTTTCGGAGTTAAAACCAGATCTCTCCTATTTGGCTGGGAGAATAGAACTTCGTCATACTATCACCACAAGTCTGCCAATAACAATTCTACAGGTAGTAAGTATAGTATAAGTTGATGCCTCATTATATACAGAACACACCTTATCCAGTTTTACATGTCGAACGTAACGGTAGTTTGCTATCATGATCGCTACACCATCAACCTGGCTAGATGGATCATGGATCTGGATCTCAACTTGGCAACTTGGCTCCTTGGCACTGGCTCCCCCGCAAACCCACGCCACGCTATGCTACGGTAGGTACCCGTAAGGAGGCGTACCCCACAATCTCGGTGCATTGACGATAGCTTCCATTGAAGCTTGTTCCTGCTTGGCCTTTATTATTAGTGACTACTATTAATGGTGAGGAATGCCGATATCTCTGCCGGTAGATATATAGGCCTACGCAGTAGACGCAGTAGGTAGTCTGTTTTATTTACCCGGATTATTTAGGAGTGAATTCAAGCTACTACCTTCATGTGGTTGTTCCTACCTAATTAGGCCACGATCCATGGGGTCTCCAATAGCTACCTAGGTACCTAGGTACCTAACGGTATACAGCTCGAGTCAGGTGCTTTACCCCAACCATCTTTCACAACTTTTAATGACTTGTCTCGGGAGTCGGAGCCAGTTGGTGATGTAATGAGGGAAATGAGCCCCTTGCTTAGGTAGGGATAATGGGAGTAGCGTAGTCTTTATCAGGGGTAGGGGTCCCCGCACGCGCCACCGATATGGCCCGCGGAATCTGAAGCGCGCCTCTCTGCCTAGTGCCTCTCGGTGGAATGCTCCGGCGACCCAAGGATTTTGTCATCAACAGTCATAAGTGCCCATCTCTATTACCCCATCTTCTCGCTCGTTAATAAGCTCGGGATGTCCCCCCCCAGCGTATTTATCCCCGTGTCATCTAACAATGTCTACCTGAATAGGGTCAAGACCTTCTGTTCATCATGGCCGTTCATACTGAGACATCGGCCAAGGCCCATGTTGAGCATCATGAGTTTTCGCACCAGAAGGAGCTGCGCGGCGAGATCGACCGCATCGATTCCCTTGCTGCAGCCCCGGAGACAACTCTTGAATCCTTTGCTGATCTCGACGAGAAGAAAATCCTAAGAAAGGTTGAGGCTCTCCTTCAAATCTGGTAAATTCTCACAACCTGTTGAACCCATGAGCTAACCCTCCAACCTATCATCAGATGGACATGCGTTTAATTCCTATGCTGGCGCTTCTATATCTGTTATCGTTCCTAGACAGAGGCAATATTGGAAACGCGAAGATCGAGGGCCTTCAAGAAGACCTGGGAATGAGCCCCGATGAATACAACTGGTGCCTCACAGTATTCTTCTTCACATATGCAGCTTTCGAGGTGCCTAGCAATTTACTGTTGAAGAAGTTGCGTCCTTCCAGGTGGCTTCCTTTCATCATGGTTGCGGTACGTGAACACCAAGACATGCCTTCGTCGTAGCCAAACCCCTCCGAGGTAGACACCCAGAATCGATGTGGGAGTATTAGCTAACTGTGATCAACATAGTGGGGAACAGTAATGACGTTGATGGGGATAGTGAGGAACTTCCATGGCCTCCTCATTGCAAGGCTCTTTCTGGGCATCACGGAAGCTGGCTTGTACCCTGGGTGTGCTGTATGTGAACATCACCATCCATATTCGGTATTCTAAGGCTAACATAGCATCAAGTACTACCTTACTATGTGGTACTGTCGACATGAGATACAACTTCGTCAAGTATGGAAACACACAAAACGGTGCTCCCAGCCGT
This sequence comes from Hypoxylon intermedium, assembly GCA_028566675.1. NCBI lineage: Eukaryota > Fungi > Ascomycota > Sordariomycetes > Xylariales > Hypoxylaceae > Hypoxylon > Hypoxylon intermedium. The sequence continues at coordinate 20,030 of JAOXNK010004182.1, read as the reverse complement.
ACGATGGGGCAACCCTTCTCACTACTACAATTTACTAACTCCACACTAGGCCATGTTCTTCGCGTCCGCATCGATCGCTGGAGCATTCAGTGGGCTGCTGGCTTTTGCAATTGCGAAAATGGATGGTGTTGGCAATCTCGAAGGCTGGCGTTGGATATTCATCCTTGAAGGTCTTGCAACCGTGAGTAGAACCCACATCAGTCGATAATGAGACGAGGCTAAGGTGTTTAGATTATTGTTGCTATCCTTGCGTTCTTTGTCTTGTATGATTTTCCCGAAACTGCCTCATTTCTTACTCAGAAAGAACGAGAATTCGTAGTCTTCCGCCTAAAGTACCAGGGCCAAATCCATGGGAAAGAACGGGGACATACGCAAGTCGCGCAAGCGGAGGATTTCGACTGGAGGTATGTTGTATCGGCCTTCAAAGATTGGCAGATTTGGATAAATATCTTTGTCTATTTGGGTGTAAGTCATTCTACTCATCCTCGCACCTTTGGATTCGATGATTGATATGATCACCTATAGATTGTATGTCCACTTTATGGCACAAGTCTCTTCCTTCCCACGATTATCAGAAATCTTGGGTATACTTCAAGTGCTGCACAGCTTATGACTGTGCCGATCTACATCACGGCTGCTATGTTAGCTGTCGGTTTTGCATTTTTATCGGATCGCGTGGGAAAACGTAGCCCGTTTGTTATTTCATTCTTGCTCATGATGCTCGTCGGGTTTTCAATGTAAGTTGGAGCGGAAAGATGAACGAACCCTAACCCATAAGACAAGCACTAACATTCAGAAGGTGCATATCGAGTACCAATCCTCGAGTCATCTATGCTGGCGTCTTCATAGTGGTTTGCGCCATCTATCCAGCGTTCCCCGGCGTGGTCACATGGCTCTCAAATAATCTAGCAGGCAGTTACAAGCGCAGTACCGGTATGGCTATCCAGATAGGGGTCGGAAATCTTGGCGGAGCTATGGCGTCGAACTTCTACCGGCAGAATGATGCCCCTCGGTATATACTTGGTCATGGGTTAGAATTGACATTCATAGGGACTGGTATCGTTGCGGCATTCATTCTGGTTATAACATACGCCACCATTAACAAGAGGAGAGACAGGATCGTGCAAGAGGGCGGAGAGGTTCAGTTCACTGCCGCGGAACTCTCGGAGAAAGGCGACAAGGCAATTACATTTAGATATATGATCTAAATTCCCGTCCCAAACAATGCCAAGATACATACTAGGTCAAAAGAAATCCCCATAGCCACATGGTTATGAGAGGCATGTAATTAGATCAACTTCTTTGAAATTATTAGTCAACATTTTTTTTAGTTTTGCATGCCCAAGCTAACCACATTGTTCACTACAGGATTGTGCACTGAGGCTAAAAGGAGGCAATAAAGAGGAGGGGGTGGCAGTACAAAAACTCCAAGCTAAAGAATATTCGACATACCGAGGTCACTGACAAAGGGATTATTGACTTGGTCATTACAAAGACACACCTAATAGCCGCCCTTGTTTAACCCAGAACAATAATCTCATGTCTACCTTGAACGAGAAACTTCCGTCTGGCTCCCTCACAGACAACGTTGTCATTAGATATAAAACTACGGATGCAACAGGTTTGCCCATTTAGCACAAGCATACCCTTTTCAGTTTCGCGAGCTACCAGAATTCTTCCAAAATGGCACATTCGCCACTTTTAAGGACAGTTATGCGCTTGACGCTAGACAGGAGAAGCGTAGCTTTAGCTAATTACGAGCTGGCTCTCGAAAACCTCAATATCAGTTTACAACAACCCCCTGGCAAAGAGAACTTCGACTGCAGTCGATGGGCTGATCTTCGCAAAGCACATGAAAACAAGAAAGGACGAGAAGGCCAACAAAAAGTTTACGAGAATGAGTTTATCGCGTCAATATTGAAGGAGCGTAAGCTTCTGAAGTCCAACAAGAAACGATCAACACATCATACCAGCTTTCTTCAGGCATGGGAAGAGATGATCCCAACAAAGACCCAAGCGCTGCGCAAGACTGTAGCTAAGTCTGGGTTCGCTGAATGGAGACCCCCTTTACTTTCGGATTGTCTACTCTTTGAGCAATGTCCACCGACTGCTGCGGTTTGTGGCCGCGTCTGTGTTGGAGAAACAGGTATCTTGGACAGGAGGTTGCTTCATTATGCCATCTCCCCAGAGTACGTTCCCAAACCCCACTTCAAAATGGAGAGGAAGAGGCTCAAAGCTAAGAGCGCCGAGTTTGCTGCCTTCGTAGCAAGCAAGCCTAGCTTGATTCCTCGTCCGCAAGACGAGTCATCGGACGAAGGTCTTTTAACTGCAAACGAGCCAGATGGTCTGTCGGGAAAGCACGCTACTTCTGCCGGTGGCAAGCGAAAACGTGGAATGACGAGTAAACCAAAGAAGCGAACGAAAAAACCGGAAATATTCGTCAAACTATACGATGTCAAAGCCCACGATCGTATTCACCTCAAAGCCCAGGCGATGAACAGGTTCTCCTTGGTGCAACAAAGACTACCTCGTGTGGAATCTCCTGCCTTCGAGTGTGTAGGTAGAAGAACGAAAGTTAAAAAACCAATCGTCATAAACAGCGATAGCGATGAAGATCCCATAGTACTAGAGCTTATGACATATGGAATCCGAATCCCTACGCAGTTTCCGCGCATCGAGACTACGGATGGAGAAGAGGAGCAACCAACCATCGAAGAAGAGTCAGCCCGATACCGAGCCTGGAGACCGTTGGTTAAGCCCTTCTTTGACGAACGTAACCGATACATTGAGAGCAGGATTTACCGTGAACGAGCACAAGATCAGCAGCTCCAACACGCAGCTCAGTCTTTGATGGGATTCTGGGCTAACATAACAGCTTGGCATGAGAGGAATAGCTGAAGCCATACATATAATCTGCTTATCAGGAGACTGACTGGTTTCAGACCCAATAGGGATACCTCGTTTATTCCCGAGGTCACCGGTATTGATATTTGACCAGGTACCTAGGTACCTTGGGTAGATAGCCACCCAAAGCTTTTTCGTACGATGATAGAATCATCCTACACTATGTCTTATTCTAGATTTAATTCTTAACGCTATTGATACGAGTTGTGTTTTGAAAAAGTTATTAATGAAATTTGAAACTTCCATAATTATCTCCTACCCTCCTGTAGTAGTAGCCTGTTCATGACTACATGGCGCTGCATGGTCAGGTATGCAAGAAGAGGCTGTATACTGAAGATGTTTATACCTCCTAAGTACCTACCTAGGTAGTAATCAGCATGTCCCCATTACGAACAAAAAGATTAAATTACTAAGGCAAGACTAGATCGATTATATTCGAACTAATACCTACCTACAGCAGACGGAAGCGTCCTAAGATACCTGTTATTGAAGGTATATCTATCACCACATCTAGTTCACTAGTGTAAATGTCGACTTTAGTGCTCATCACCTATATAGAGCGAATAACTAACTCGGTACCTAGCATAACAATCCACACAGGATACGCGGCATATGTACACTCACGCATACAATGTCTTAGCTATTCTTGCGATTTTAACTAAATGCCTTAACTATTCATGTCTAATATATACAAATACTTCGTAGCTCTTCTCCAAAACTTAACACTTGTTATCGATCAAGTTCTGTTTCACTCTCGTCGCCTTGGTCCTCGTACGCGTCTCGTTCGATCCTGGTCATCAACCCGAAATCATCAACAGCAGAGTTAAAATCGATTGTAGTTCTGTAATCATTTTGAGTTGACCATGGGCTAAATGGTGAGAGATCGATGAGTGCGATTGCGAGTTCGGGAAAATCGAACTCATGTGGTGCGTAGTTCTCATAAAGTGCTGGAACAAGTTGCGCCGAGAAATCAGGGGTAGGGTGTTCTAAATTCATTTGCAAACTTTTGGTCAAAAGACAGAGCAATGAATAACCAAACCAGTGTCTATCGTGCATATCCGTACTGCCTGCTTGGCTGAAGAAATACTGCTGGAAAGCGCGCACGTCGAACATCTCCGTTTGACCTGACTCGGCTAGTTGCTTTCGTGCGAGGTCATACAGACTAACTACGAATCTGCACGCATGGTGATTTGGCGACCACCTGCTTTTATCCGTATTGTAGTTGGCTCTTCTCGCCGCCGCAATGATATTCGGATTTTCTAACATGGGCTGTACAACGTTCCACTACGGCGAGAGTTAGTATACTTCTTTTTAGCAATTTTCTGGGAAAAAGAATTGAGAGAGAGAGTAAAAGGGGGTGTTGTCACATACCTGTGGATTTGCTGCAGTGATATTATATCGTAGAAAATCGTTATAATACTCGGAAAAGGGGGTTTTGACAACCGGCGAAGCAATGAATCGTTGTAGAAGTGGTATATCTGGAGCCTCCCAGTCAATACACATTACGCTGAAGCATATTGCCTCCTGCCGTGCGTGGAGAGCGTATTTCTGCAGGCTTCCTTCTAAAATTTGAGTAAGAGCTGTTTCTTGATGCTTACATGCCAAACGGGCCCAATAGGCATAGGATTTGTTCTTGTTTATTCTACTCCTTACTACTTGGAAGAAGTTAACATACTGAGAGGAATAAGTCTCTCCGAAAAGCGCTGGATTTCTCACCGCTGCCTGGGTGACCGGAGTGCGTTGTGCCCACCCTCGGGCAATCGACATCATCCATTTTTTGAACGGAATAAACTTGTTGGAGTTATGAGGTAACGAGACTTCATGAGGAACGCCGTTGCGCCGATAAAAGTCATCCTCGGTCGGATCCTCGCCAGTAATGTCGTCGATAAGGTCGACATACCGCCCAACAGGTGTATATTCATCAATGGTGTCATCAATTGGAACCTTTCCCCTATACCACGGCCTCCGATACTCGGCAAGCCTCCGCGCACGAAATGCTCGTTCCTGGGGCGTAAGTATACTCATTTTTAACGTATTCTGCTGTGAAAGATAGTCCAGAGAAATAGTTATAGATAGACATAGCAGAACACTACTACGACAAGATCAACCTCATAATATACCTATCAATAAAATAAAAGATAAGAACAGGGTTATTACCAACAAAACAATGCCATTGAGAATTATTGCATTAATTTAAATTGTGGCCTCAACCAAACAAAGCAACTTGTTGATTGTCTGTCTTTTCCTTATTGTGGTGGGATGCCTAATTCTAGGCACTCACAACAGTCCACCGAAGTATCAATTCACCAAAAACTCTTCTCTTTATCGCCCTTTGCCTGTAATTAACATCATGCCAATTAGGCGGTGGTAGCAGCCCCACAAGAGACAAGAGAGCCGAGAAATGTTGGTACTTCTATGACTTGTGTTGATATGTACCTAGGTACCTGGTATATATAAGATATCGAAGGAGGAAAGAATCCCTCTAGGGTCGTATTCCAGTGGAGCTAGATATATAGCCGGATCCCAGCAACTCGGTCGGTGCAGATAAGTGTTGGTAACTTACGAATCTCGTTTTCCTTACCTATCGGGGATCCTTTATCAACTCGGACGACTCGAACATTAAGCAAATGCGAGAGATGATTGCATTTGAACACTATTCCGTCACTTGTCTTAGTAGTGGAGACTGCTTTATCAGCCTAACGTAAAGGCGAAGGAATGAAGAACGAAAGAGAGGAGGATGGACAGGGGGTTGAGGCGTCGGGCGATCGTATACATTAGAATGTTCCAACCACCGGTTTTCGATGTCATTACGCCTATCAGCAACTATAGTGATGACTTATCTTTCGAACCTCTCTTCGGGAAGAAGCGAAGATAAGAAGCTGAAATCGGTGCATTCTATTAATAAGATGTGGATCGTAAGGAGGATTGATACTTAGAGCTCTTTAACCGCTCCATAGCGTAAACGTCGTGCATATCAACGGGTCATACTAACCATAAACGAACACGGACTGATCAAAGATTGAACATAGTAGGAAGCTGCCATTACCATTCACCACATCATGGCCTGTCGTGTTCCGTCATCTGACCAAATCCAGATTAAACCTTGAAATACAGTAAGCTCCGCCCTGTCCCTGACTTCAGCCGCGTCAATATAAATAGATGATGCCATCCAGATAGGCGGGGTGCATTTAGCATTGCATAGGCATACGTGTGGGAGCCAATCATCGTTCGGGTAATTTGCCCCTTTTCATTACCCAAAACTTGGTTCGCCCCCATCCACGTTCCGCTGTCTGACGAAAACAACAACTGCCGATGCCCATAATAGATAGGAAAGGGACGGTGCTCGACGGTTAATGAGAGAAGATGGGGGTGTTGGCAGGAGTCATCGCTAACGATGCGATGAGGATATAAGGCGCTTTCTTCGCTTACTGGGGCGCCGGGAAAGCCCAAGCCCTTGAGACTCAAGTGCATTGGCAGGCTTTTTCAGCTAAACTCGCCAAGGAAGAAACACATAATGGGCCTTATTGCTCGAGTTATTACGGTGGCGGCTACCCTCGCTAGCGGTGGTTTCACAGCTCCAGTCTCCACGGCCGCCAAATATTGCGATGAATCTACTGGCGTCTGCTACTCGGAAGTCACGATCGGAGTAGCTCCAATTACATGGCGAATTGCTATCCCCGCCGTAGAGCAGGGGCCTTTCGATATCCTTCTCCAAGTGGTTGCGCCGAAGTCAGTCGGCTGGGCAGGAATTGCCTGGGGCGGTGGGATGTTATACAACCCCATCTCACTAGGCTGGTCGAATGGGAACAGCACTGTTCCAGCTGCTCGTTTCGCGTCGTGAGTTAAAGTTTCTTGTCTACAAGATGGAACTAATATTCTGTTTAGTGGTCACGTCCAACCTGAGGTATATGAATCGGCAGAGCACACCGCACTTAAAGGCTCAACAGTGAACGCAACTCACTGGACCCTAACCACACTTTGCAAGGGGTGTAGCTCGTGGGTTCATAACGGCGGCTCTAAGGAGACCCTCGACCCTGGCGCAACTGCTGCAAGCTTCGCATTTGCCGCGTCAGCGACACCGCCGGTTAGCCCGAATGACCCTTTATCGCCCATTGGCATCCACTCCGAGCATGGTACCTTCACCATAGATTTAGCGGCTGCCAAGTCTGAGCAATTCAGTTCCTGGGTTGAAGGACTGAAGTAGATCCTTTGGCCGAGCGGGCTTGTACGACTGAAGCACGCTGATGTATCGATGGACATGGCATGTATGTCTGAAGATAATTATAAGGAAAGAGCGTGTACATATGTTCCTCTAGGACTTGATTTAGATTTGCAGATTGGTACACGTGAGAAGGCAGATTAATAACAAAAGCTTCGGCAGCTGTAAGAATCCCCTTTTTCTCAGGACGCAGACTTCTCTTTCACCCACTAAGAAGGCAAACACATGGCTTCGTACATAATTCAAAAGAGGTTCATCAGAGTCGGATGCTGAGGGAACGTATATACATAATTTGAGCGAGAATATGCTTAACAATGTCGCCATCATAAAACCAATAGTTGGGTTGATTTTTCTATGGAAGAATTTCTTAGTCCTATCGTCCGAAGCGGCCAATCAACATGGTTAGGCCTTTACAGTATAAAGTCTTCGAGAATAAGGGAATGATAGATCAGACCTTCCTACCCCGATAACCTATTAATTCTTGATTATGTTTGCCGCCATCAAGATGGCGTTCGCAGTCTTCTCCACAAATTCGCTTGCGAGTGTTATGTTTCCAGCCTCTACGGCCTCCGTTATGCCAGGATACGTTGTGGCGGCGTAGCCTAACGGAAAGTTTCAGTCCGTAGATCATACTACATAACAAAAAGAATGTGAGGGCAGAACCTACCAGTATCGACACCGGGCGCGAATATAAGATGCTGGTAAAATTCACGGTTTGGCAAGCCGCCTTGCGATACAAAGCCACGCTGGAAATCTCTGTACTTATGATTGACTAGAGTGACTAGGTTGCTGTCATTAGTTGCAACTGCCTGCTCGGAGAGAGCCTGAACCTCCGTCGCGCCAGTTCTGAACTCTTCAATTGCATTTTGTAGCGGAGAGGTGTCCAAGGTCTGCGATGTGGAGTTGATCATAGAAAGTAGATCGTCATAATATTTTTCTAGTTGCGTAGCATAGTTTGGTAGGTCAAATGGTATCGCATCTTGATTCGCAAGATTGTAAGCTAGAAGTGATAAATACTGTGGAAATAGTCAGTTATTATAGTGATCCTCTTCGTAAAAGTTATTCATAGTCGCACTTGTGCCATAGACTTATGAGCTAGAAAGCCAGGGTCCCCCATCGTTGACATCTATAATGGATATAGTTAGTATTGGTAGGTTCACGCAGGTTAAAATATTGCATCAAGGTGATTACTGCTGGTGTTTCTTCGTTGTAATCCTGCCCTCGAACTCGGCCCTGGGCATTTATAGTTACTTACCCAGTGGTAGGAGTCGAAATTGCTATGATAATGATAAACGGGGTCCGTAGAATCTCCACCAGCGCCCATATCGATCTGCCGAGCATTAGTGAATAACCTCGTGTGTAGAAAACCTGCGATACTCACGGAGCCAATGCCCTTGTGGACGAAAGCGGTGTAATCACTACCTGAGCCCAACACACCAATAGAGCCTTGGGTATACTCTAACCACACATCATACATGGTACGGTTGGTGTTCATCCACGCAACCTTCTTCATAACATCTGTGGCAATGGTATGGAGCTCAGGAGTTGCTTCTATATATGGCCAAGGTCCAGATGCACCGACATCCTAGAGCCCCGTTATCAGCAACCTCTAGGAGAGGTAGCTCTTTAGGTGCTACTCACGATGTTCAGGTATGAGAATGCAGTATCAGTGAGCCAGGGCACATACTCCTCGACCCACTATAGCGTATGTTGTGTTAGCAGATGGAGCCTCTGTGTAGAACAAAGCCGTCATTTTTTCCTAGCTCCCCCGTACTCAGAGGAAAAGGTTGCGTTGAAGAATGTGGTATGGTAATCGAACTTACTACAGGAAGTTAGCCGTTGGGCATTAGGAATTTGAAGGGGGCGGAAACATTTCAAATCCATGAATGAGCATTAAATGTGATGCGTACCTTCAGTTGAGCCAACTAATCCATATTCCTCAGCGTCCCAACTTCCCAAAACGATATTTCTCTTCGGTCTCCACCCCTGAGACAGAAGGCTGCCGAATGCTTTGGAGAGTTCAACAATAATGGCTGTTCCGCTATCTATATTCTGCACGTCAATATCATACTCTTCAACTTGGCATCTTCGCTTCTAGCGTATGTTCTTCTAGTGGATATAGGATACGAAAATAAAATTTGCATCGACATACTGCGAGTAGTTAGCCAATGTTTAGAGCAGCGGATTGTCACTTCTTCTCGTCCTCGTATATACGTACCTGGGATCGGCAGCACCGCCGATGATCCATGCGTCTCGGTGGTTTCCTATCACAATTGTCTCATCTCCGACTGTGCCGTTTATTATTCCTATCGAATTCCAGATTGGAGTGTATGTATCATTCATAAGATTTGTCATACTAATTGTAGTACCAGGGGCAGGGCCCGTACTGTAGGAGACATTCAACGCACCCACCCCTACAGAATCAAGAATTAGTAACTACTTCTATAGTTAGGAGTTTTGAGGGGGTGATAAAAAAAAGGTTAGGAAAAAAGAAAAAGGAGGGGAGGAGAGGACTCTCAATGTTACATACAGCCCGAGCGATTGACTTCGAGACCAGTTGTCCCGGATCCATCAAGAGCGGCAAGTATTGGAATGGCGTCAACATAGGATATGGGAATCGAAGGAATATAGGGGACTACTGATGAGTAGTCTGCGCGTGGTGAACCTGGCAGGGATGGATATCCCGGGGTTGAAGGATCGCCTGGATATGTTGACAAGAATTGTACGCTGCCTCGCTGAACTGCAGATGGGTTTCTGGCCGGTCCGTCAGGGTAAGCGGCATATCCGTTGGCTTCGGTAATATTTCCGTCTTCGGATGTGTCTGTGAAGATAACCACACCGATCATTCCATTCTCCTGTGCATTCTTCACTTTCAAGCCTCGAAAGGGACCGCCGTACTTTGCAATAGCAACCTTCCCTTCCAAAGGCACGCCTAGTTCAACTAAGCGATCAAAATCTACTTGTCGGCCAGATCCAATGTATACATATTCTGCATTTGCACCGCCACTCGCGGAATACCCGTGAAAGGTAGGTATTCGGTTAGGGTAGCTGCTCGTCTCGTCCTGGCTCAGCACGGCTTCTTCCAGAGACGGCTGGTAAATGCTCCCGTTTGGGTACGTCAAGCTCAGAGACTTGTTGACAGGATAGTTCAGGTACACCTCATAGGAAACAACACTCGAGTTCCAACCATTTTCTCTCCAACGATCTGCGGTCCACTCCGCCATCGTCAGATTCTGCCCCGCGAGATGAGCGCCATGGGTGTAATAATAGGACCATTCTGATATAGTCGTATTAGAAACAGCTGTCACCAAGGCAGTTTCCTCTGGGCTTAGGGTCGCCAAGGGGGTATCCTGTCTTCTACCGAGGGAGGAGCGAGAAAGTCGTTCATGCAAGCACGCGCTAGTAGTGCAAACGAGTAATAATGTAAGCGCTCGGCCTTTATCGCCCAGAGACCACATCTTTTTAGTGTTGTAACAAAATGGTTAGTCCAGCAACTGGAGGTTTTGGTCTTGGCACTTGATTTATAGACGGCTGTGAAATCCGGCCATAGTAATATTATCGAACCCCGCGGAAGACACTGCTACATTCATGTAACTCATCTACATGCCGGTGTAGCATTGCATCGTCGGTATTGTGCCGTAAGGAGGAGTTAGATTCCCGGAACGAAGATATTGGGGTTTGGATATCGACGTGCGGGGGTCATGGTGTATGCATTGATGCGTGCGGTGACGTAGATTATAATATATTCGACATTGCTACTCGATCGATTCAACAATCTTCATGTGAGTAAGGAGTTAGATTGTGACCTCAATACATCCCTATTAAGTCTATATTCTACCTGTAGTTAAGTACTTGATGTGCTTAAAGTATGACGTACCTATGGGCTCCCGCGCACAATATCAGCTGGTACCATAACTAACTCATTGTGATGTTTCCTGTCGGTGTTATGGATTTGGCTGGGGGATTGACGCAGAAAAGCTGTCTGTGATAGGTCAGCTACCCTGCCAAGATGGCGATGTCACCTGCCCAAAAGCACGACATTCAACCGTGTACTTGGACCTTTGGCCTCTTGTCCACATTGTGGCCCTGGCTTTGGCTTCCGATGAGCCCGCCTTAGGCTGATTGCCGATCTGCCATGACCACTGGTTAGTGGTGCGGTCGTATGATGCTGCGATGTACCTATGTAGGTACTTATAGAATTGGGAGATGTTTATAGGTATGTGAAATAGACTCGCCCCAGCTGAATAATGAGGAACTCGGGGCTTAAAATTATCTTTGTCACTATTGAAGCCATCGTGAGAAAAGGGGACTATGGTGACAGACTAACAGTAGCTACCTAGGTAAGTTAATTCATTTAGTTAGCTCACAGAATCTTCCATACCGAAGAATATTACCCAGGTGGTTCTCCAGGCACTTGATGATCCGGAATATTATTAGAAGTAATTCAAATAGAATTAAGACCTTGTGGTCAGACTTGGACATTATGAGATATGAGACATCCGAATCTAAGTAGCTGAGGTTAGTTAACAATTCCGAATGCTGCGTCTCATCTGCCCCTGCTCCAACTCCCATCCAGAGTTTTATCGTTACTTCATGGCATTCACGCAATGTGCATGCCCTCAACCTTACTGTTACTTACTACCTGTATAAAGTGTAGAATCATTTCTGCATGCTTGCGCCATGCATCTTCCTCTTTTACTGCTTTCTCCCCAAATGCTCGTCAAGAGATGACCCCGTCGGCAAAAACGCAGTTGGGGTATCATGAGAGTTTCCTGGGATGTATCTGAAACCATCAGAAACGAAGCGGTAATCATCCATTCCCTCATCGTAAGCAGGAAGCTCTTCGTCAACAGATGCATAATCAGGGAAAGCCGAAGTCGGGCTTGGGGGCACGGGCACATCACGCTGCTGCATCTTTTGAGTGTGTTCACGAGAACGCCCCTCTTCAGCTGCGACGATATCACCAACGACACTAGCAACAGCACGGAATTGGGCAATCTCTTGCTCCATTGTCGTCGAAAGGTTGTCCTCTTCTTCGCTTTCGGACTCATGTAATCGTCTCATAGTAGCCTCCTTTTCTTCGTCTTCGATTTCCTGGCGTCTTATACCTTCCTTGAGCCACTTGATGATTTGGCCATACTTGGTAGCAATAACACTACTCTGAGCGTCATCGCCATCGGCTTCCCGGTTTTGGCATCGGCCAACGCATCCAGCACGTCGATTCCGACGAGACTTAGTAAAGCAGCGTGTATGTATAGCGCCAATTAGTAAGCCGAGAAGAATGATTATAGCTCCAATATGGATGATCGATATCGTATGAAATAAACCAGAGGGGGCAGAAGGCTTTGATGCGTTAGTATACATACCATGAGATGGTTGATTTCGGTACTTACCGGGGAAGAAGGGGAGTGATGCGGTCGCATTCCACCGTGAGGCTTATCGTGGAATAGCGGTTGGCTATGGTCAGTCAGTACTGCCGGAATAAACTCGATGTCATCATCCATGACATGTATTGGTGGTTCCGATTGATCGTCCTCCTCAAGATCCAGTGGTGGTTCCTCATCGGACTCGAGGGGCGAAAGCGGAGGCGGGTGGTTACCATGCTTCCCATGGTGTGGCCGGTCATGAAAGGGGCCTTCGCCTTCGGTCCTATGACCAGACAACCGGCTCGCCGCGTGTTTCGCTCGATTGTACATCGTCTTTACGATGCACTTGAGACTACCGCACTCTGCAAATGAATGGATTTCTTCCGGCTGTTTGAAATCGAAAGTTTCGGATATGTATTGCATCTTAGAGGAAATTGCGTGTTCGAGTGTCGCTAATTGTCGCATCATTGACTTCAACTCAGCCAGTTCACCATCCAGAGTTTCTGAAGGCCCTTTCTTCGAGGCATCGTCCGTGGAAATAGTGGCCTGAACGACAGAGCTGGTGGCATTGATGAAAGAGAGTGAAATTGGTGCCGTCTGTTGGAACTGCACGGTAAATCCAACATCCCCAACTTCTTTGTCGTCTACGGAGATGACTTCGAAAGTCATTGACTGCCCCTGAAATCCGTCTTCGGGGCGGACGCAAGTAAACCCCCAGTTGGCGAGAATGGTGTTGCCATGCTCAGTTGTGATCGTCCCGGACCCAACACTGTCCTCATCTTGAGCGAGGGCCTGATTATTCACGGTCACATTTCCATATCCGCATGGAGATATCGACTCGAGGACATTGAGGCGAAGAGTCTAGGTAGATTAGAAGGCAAGTTACAATTCAAACATCGAGCACGTAGTGACTTGGTAACTCACTGTTCCTTGGAAAACAACCTCATCTAATGAATTATTGATATCGAGGCTGATCAATGCATATGGGTTATTGCCTTGAAATGATGGTTCTATGTCAGAAACATAACATAACGTTTTTATACATAATGAGATGGAATCTATCTCACCCTTATGTCTGGTAGGATGAGCTGTGACCAGCGCCGGCGCTAGCAGCAGCTGAGCCTTTAGGTGACCACGCATCGTCTGATCAGGTGCCTAGAGTTTTAAATTCGTGAAGATTATGAAAAGTATCTAGGCATAACTAGCCAGACTACGAATCACACTCAGCGAAGGTGGAAAGAGAGAACACAAAACGGTTGCCTAAACAAGCGGGCTGGAGGGAATATGTAAGACGCCCGGATTACCGAGAGGACACGGAATTGGGTGGGGTGCCACGCGGACACAACTCGCTTCGAGAAAATGGGTGAGAAGATAGAGCGGCAAGGCCAGGGGAAGGCTAGCCCATTGTCAGACTGTCCTTGATGATAAACGGGTGCCTGATGTTGTTTCTCTGAGGCTGTGTAAGCCAGCCGACTACCATAAGGAGGTAGGGAGGTAGGGAGGTAGGGATGGCAGAGTGCATCAGCCAATGAGCTTCAACTAGCTGACGAGTCCTCCCGTCCTCCAACCCCGGCTTGCACTAAAATTGGAGTTAATACCGACCAAAATCGGCGGTAGATTCGTTCGCAACATAACAAGATGGGAGAAAATCATATGCGATCTAAAGTCGAACCATATGGAAATCAGGTATGTTCATGTCGTGGATCCGCTTAGGGCTACTTTGCCCAATGTACGATTTGCATGTCTCTCTATGTCGGTGCGCTCGGGTAGACTGAGAGGTTTACGATTGATAGGATCGAGCGAGCGAGTCTGAAGAAAAATCATGTATTCTCGCGGTAGCGCTATGAGCCTAGTACCTGCTGATTAATGAGGTGGCTCACCATCTCACGTGGCTGGAGACTGCTTCTTCTGCCCCACCAAATTCAAGCTTTCTAGCTCTCCGGGTAGCATCTGCATCGTCAACATCACATGTGCAGCAAAGATTCCTTGTTGCGCAACTCGATAACACGCACATCACCTTCCTTCGCCGTACCCAGCCTTGCGCGCTGTTCATTCAAGATGGTATACATGGATTCATTGGTCCAGTTACTCACTTTAGTGTGCATATGCGCTAATGCAATAATGACATATTAGTTGCCTCTCGGCCTCTTAAACGCAGCCCAAGGCCACCCTATGCTTGTCGAGCTCAAGAACGGAGAGACCCTCAACGGCCATCTAATACAATGCGATACCTGGATGAACCTGACGCTGAAGGAGGTCATCCAGACAAGTGCGGTAGGCAGATATAGCTACACTTCCAAATCGGCGCCTTAGCTAATGTTGAGCCGCAGGAAGCCGACAAGTTTGTCCGTCTCCCCGAGGTATATGTGAAAGGGAACAACGTGAGTATTGGTACTTGGCCCTCTATATTCATATCTGACGGCCGATCCACAGATCAAATATCTACGAGTGCCCGACGAGATCATCGACCTTGTCAAAGAGCAACAACATAACCAGCAAGGCGGATTCAGAGGCGGCCGCGGTGGGCATGGCCAGCAGAGGGGAGATCATGGTGGCAGAGGCGGTGACAGAGGTGGCCGTGGTGGAAGAGGCCAAGGAAGAGGTCGGGGTAGAAGCCGAGGTGCGTGAGCTGGATCAAGCTCAAAACAGTACAAAGCAAGGCCAAGTGAAGCAAATACCGTCAAGGGATCTTAGCGCAGTGCAGAGAAGTATTGAAGGGCTTCTAGGAAGTTAGCAGAGCTTGGAGGAAGCGCCCAGATATAGCTGCTGTCGACCAAGACGATATCCAATATGGCGAGATAGTGCTGGCATGAAGAGTGCTGGACTATTTCCACGCCCCGACATGAGGACTATTCCGGTACACGGTGCTTCATCATTAGCACAATACGGAATAACTACCTACTAGTTCCTTGAGTGATGCATGGTGATGAATAATTATTTATAAATAAAAATAAATAAAAAAAGGTCTGGACAAGACAGAACCATACCAACCTATGTATGTCGAGCTCACATATTACTTGTGGTGATAATGCTGGAGGAGCAGCTGATGTCAGCTGCAAATTAACGCGAAGCCTGCCACTCAGCCAGTCCCACTCCTTCTCTTATCTTATCTTATCTTCTATCATACCTACCTACGGAATACCTTCGTAGGTACCTATTTCCACTCTTTACTTCGTACCTGTCTGACCAACTCGCGATACGATTCGAATCCAACGCAACACCAATTGACTTTTGAGCACGCAATGCCAGGGGGCCGCATCGTCGTGGATGGTCTCTGGCGATGTTTATGTCCCTCGGTAGACATAACCACCCTTTCGAAACTAATCGGCCCTCCCCGTAATCCCCGGCAACGACCGATTCCATCCACCAACATAAATTCTCAATTTGCGCAGAGACAATGTCGACGGGAATTCCGACGTGTTGCCGTTGCGGCCCACACTGATCTAAAGCATAATGACCACGACTCGGTCGAGGAGGCGCGGATACGGTACCTTAAAAGACTGGCAAAGCGGCTGCCATGGATTCCAGGCGCTCTGTTCGGTGGCTACGACGCATTCGCTTCCAAACTCGATAGGATCTCGACCAAGACAATCTATGCCGCTCTCGAGGAGCTCACAAGGATCGAAGGCACATATAACTCGGTTGTGAAGTTGGTCGCATACCTCGTGAAGGAGAGGAAAGAGAAGCCGAATATTTTGCTCTATGAGAGTCTCATAAAGGCTAATGTTGACAAGAACCATGGCTCTGCAGAGGTCGCTGGTCAACTCCTCAAGGAGATGGAGAAGCTAAGGATTCCAACCACGCCACAGATATACCAAGCTCTCCTAGAAGTGAGGTGATCCAATCCCGGCTCTCGACTTTGGTGGGTTAACATTGGAACGTAGGTCACGGCCGTTCATCCCGATTATGTTCTTCGAAATGCGGTACTCTTCGAGATGAAGAATCGATGGTATACGCCGACGGCAGATGACTCGATCAGCATCACCATTGGACTTTTGAGGGATAATCAATACGAACTCGCGCTTCAAAAACTAGAGGACTTGCAGAAGAACCCGGCCACCATACCGTCTTGGCTATACGACGTATTCCTCTACACATTCGGAGAATTGGGTTTCCACGAAGAAGCGCTCTCGATTATGAAGCACCGGCTCAAAATCGCAAACATCACCAAAGACCCATTGCCCTTGAATGTCTGGCATTTCCTTCTTGAGGTCTTCAGCAGAGATGCTTATTACGAAGGAACGAAATACATATGGGATCGTTCAGTAGCTCCTGGTTATTTGAACCCCCCCGATGGCGTGGTAGTGAATATACTCAACGCAGCCACAAGCCATGCGGACGCAACTTTAGCCATAGGTGCTATTCAAATGCTTACAGGCCGCGACAAGAAGCTCGAATTGCATCACTACGAAGCTCTCATAGATATCCACGCCCAACAGAAAGACCTTTCGAAAGCATTCACGACCCTGTGCATCATGGCCAAAGCAGATCTACGTCCTGATCTCTCCAGCACACGATCCATTTACCAAATTCTGCGCGAATCGGCTTCTGAGACTGATTGTGGCTTGGAGATCTTACACGAGCTGAGATCGCAATATCAAATCCCCTCTGCCGCCTTCAACGTAGTCTTAGAGGCTATCGAGATCCATCACGGGTTTAAAGCAGCTTTAGACCTGTATAGAAGCATACGCCAAATCTGCACCGCCGGGCCTGATCTCGAAACTTATCATATTCTCTTGAGCCATTGCACAATGAGGAAATCCATGAACTTCTTGTTTGCGGAAATGGGGGCTTTCTCCATCGAGCTCACCCAGACTACCTACAATCACTTGATCCGGATATCTGCCATGCAAGACAATTACGAACAGGCGTTCCATTTCCTCGAGAAGATGAAGTCCAGTAAGACGGCGGGCTTACTAAACAACTGGTGGACGAGTAAAGATTCAGCTCTAGCACTTATTAGAAGATGTATTCAAGCACAAGACATGAGAGTCCAAGAACTCATTGAAGAATGTCGCAAACGAGGCATGTCGATAGACGCAGAGGTCCAGCAACTACTAGAGGCTATCCAGAAGCAGAAAGAGCTAGTACCATCAACCGAGAGAATGCCACGAGCAGAACAAGTTGATATAAAGCCTCTACAAAATATCTCAAATCAGAGGCTTAGCCCGGTAGCAAGCTGGGCCTAGTCGCAAGGTTCCTAAAATTAATACAATTGGACACAAATGGCCTTCCGCTTTCTACTATACTAGCCTGCTTGAGTTCCTCACATATTCATTCGGAATTTTGTTGGATTACAAAGCTCGGCACAATTACCGCCGCGTCTACGATGACACAAAATTCCCAGCTCCATCGCCAATACGAAATTATCGCTGATAAATCCATCAAGGTCTACTAGTGTAGATCACTAACTCGTAGCTAAATCCGGCCATCTGGGACCAATTGAAAGACGCCTAGACTGCACGGTCAGATCTGCTGCTGACTCGTTCAGAGACCACGGAGATCTATAGACTGGCACAGATTATCTAACCCTATGTCTTCAACGATTCAGTTTATCTCCCATCTCTATTCGAATGAGCTCTTTCTAGATTACTTGCCAAGAACGCTAAAGATGACTGATGTCTCGAGTTCCGCTCCACCCTCTTTCAACCTCAACTTGTCAGTTCGCCTGCTTCAACATAGGATTGGTAATATTTATATGCAGTGTCGTGCCGCTCAGCTTAGAAACCGGCGTTGGGATGGCGTTCAGCTACCTAATGTCATCTTCGTTGCGCTTCTACCTCCAGTGAAGATTGGAAATAGGAACCATGGAGAAAAGCCATCTATGTCCGTTTATGTAAGTGATCTTTGCTACTAATACTGCATAATACATATACTTGTATTAAAGTCGATGTAAGTGAAAGATTCTCTTCATTATTGGCAATTAGCTTTTCGAACCAATTTGTGTATAATTTGTTCCATCGAGCACTACCTAAATAATATCCCCTTTTTCATGGTGTATTCCTCTCTGCCGGTAACACCTCCTGTCGCCAATTTCATCTCCCTATTAATGATCCCATAAGTGGTCCTAATACGATGTCACATATATTTCGTGATGCTCCAGTAGGGCAGTTCATCCGGTGCATTACTCGCAACCGCTTGCTGCAATATCCTGAGTAGAAAACTGATTTCGAGCTCCCAGCGGCATGGGTACAAATGCTAAAGTCGGCCTCGGACGAGTTCACTTCATATGACGATCAATCTGCTCCTCTAAGCTCTGGGTCCTCAACTCGTACAACGACAAGTTCCGGTCCGAATGATGAGGAGAGTCGATCTGGGAATATAGATCCGGCGCCGTATCACGCCGCTCTAATACGTGCCAAGAGCCGCACCGAGACCCTTCCCAACACTGAGGAGCGGTACGAAATTGATCAGAAGCACGAGCTCGAGAAGATGAGGTCGATACCTATCGTTCCTAGAAAAACGAAGGATGGCGTTATCCTCGTTGATTGGTATTATACAGACGATCCTGATAACCCACGGAACTGGTCGAACCTGCGTCGGGCTATGGTTTCTGTTATCATCTGCCTCTACACTTTCGTCGTGTATACGTCAAGCGCCATCTACACCACGTCGACGGAGGGCGTAGTAGAAGAGTTTGGTGTTAACGTGACGCAGGCCTCTCCAGGTTTGGCTCTTTTCGTCTTAGGATATGGACTCGGCCCCCTCTCCTTTTCACCCCTGAGTGAGTTGCCCAGCATCGGTCGCAGCCCCGTTTATATATGGACAATGTTCTTGTTCGTCATCGTGTCGATCCCGGCTGCACTGGTGACCAACTACGACGGTCTGATGGCTCTTCGATTCTTACAGGGGTTCTTCGGCTCACCCTGCTTGGCGAATGGTGCTGCGTCGCTTGGGGACATGTATAGCGAGATGTCCCTCCCATATGCGCTTATCGCGTGGGTGAGCGCCGCGTATTGCGGGCCCGCCTTAGGACCTCTTCTCTCTGGGTTCTCGGTTCCTATTATGGGCTGGCGTTGGTCGCTTCTTGAGATCATCTGGGCTGCTGCTCCAGTCTTCCTGTCAATGTTTGCCTTTCTCCCTGAGACATCAACGCCCAACCTGCTGCTCCGCCGGGCGCAGCGTCTGCGCAAGCTCACCGGTAGCGAACGCTTCATGTCGCAATCTGAGATTGAGGAGCAGAACCTAGACAAGCAGGCAGTGATCATCGACGCCCTCATCAAGCCGCTCGAGATCACGCTCAAGGACCCGGCTATTCTCTTTGTGCAGATGTACACAGCTATTATCTACGGGATCTACTACTCGTTCTTCGAAGTCTTTCCCCTCGTCTATCCAGTCTACTACGGCATGGACTACGGCCATGTGGGGCTAGTTTTCCTCTGCGTTCTTGTCGCGTGTCTGCTTGGCGTTACTGTCTATATGGCCTACCTGTATTTCTACATGAACCCACGGATTGTGCGCCGCGGATTTCCCGTCCATGAGAGCCGACTGGTTCCGGCGCTGATCGCGGCGTTCGGCCCTACGATAGGGCTCTTCGTGTT
>JAOXNK010004152.1:0-11364 GCA_028566675.1 Hypoxylon intermedium | reverse complement strand
CTTCACCCTTGAAATATGTATATTGTCACGATCGAATCACTCCATATGCGATTCACTATCACCATACATGAGTACCTTCACCATGAGAACGACGGAATTATTGGAAGAAGCTGTGGTATACGTAAACTGGGCTGAGATTTGCAGTTATTTCCCAGCCTACCCAGCGTCTAATCAAACTTGGTTTCCATTAACTCCTCGCATTCCCCTTCTTCTCAGTTTGCCCACTCCTTCCTTTCGATTTCCCTCCTACTAATTCTCGTCCATATCCTCCAAGCACTCCCTGAAATTCTTCAGCCTCTTGACAATAACATCACGCTCATCTTCCAGTTTCTCGTGATTTTGCTTTAGTTCTTCGAGAAGCTTTTTATACTGCTGTTCCTGTTCCCAAGTGCTCGCGTTTTCTAGGTCTCCCTCGACGTTTTCTGTTTCTTGCTGAGAAACCGCAATCTTTAGGTCCTTATCCTCGAGTTCCCTTTCCGTCTCGTCGATCAGCGCCTCCAGCTCTTCGCGAGGATCCAGGGTCATTTTGTTGCTGAGAGTTTGTTGAAAGTCGGAAAATGTACGAAATTGTTCGTAGTCTGTTGGGGTGTAGGCTTAATAGTTGTATACAAGGGACAGCTGGTATGAGAGAAAAATGCTAACTTATATAGCAGAGCATGAACGTTCAACTATATTCCGTAGTCTCTCATAGTTTGTGGCATGACTAGGAGTTGTTATTTGTCTTGGGGTAATGTTACGTGGCTATTGTCTTTTTTAATACTTTAGTCCAGTTGCTGACATGAATACCCAATTAGGGGCCATTTGTTATGGAGATGTGCTTTTGGATGCCAGGAATATCTCGAGACAGGCCAAGAAGTTCATCATTGGAACAAGTTGAGATTGAATCTTCGTACTCACTGCATCTCCTATGTCATTGCCACCTTGCAGAAGATACTAAATAATGCATCTTCGCCTTGTCACGTATGTTGTACATGGTGTTTACCGGAGCCCCAATGTCATTGACTAATGATTCTCCCATTCAGATGAAAACCCACGTACCAGTGCTTATTTTTACGCAGTAATTCAGACTGCTGAAAGATACGGTACATGAGCTGGTAAAAGGTATCCCTTGTTGTCTAATCTATCTCAGTGAAGGGGGAAGGTCCTATATTATGTACACGTACAGTTCAGATTCCAAGTACCACACCTGACCGCAGTCCTTTGACAGCCAGA
The DNA here is from genome assembly GCA_028566675.1 of Hypoxylon intermedium. Taxonomy (NCBI): domain Eukaryota; kingdom Fungi; phylum Ascomycota; class Sordariomycetes; order Xylariales; family Hypoxylaceae; genus Hypoxylon; species Hypoxylon intermedium. The sequence goes on along the minus strand of JAOXNK010004152.1, from coordinate 10,152 downwards.
AAGAGCTTCAAGGGTATACCATTCCGCAGCGATTAATTAACGTACATAATATAAAGCATTGATCATGGCTCATAACCTAGATTAGGCAGACAAGCCAAACCTCAGTAACAACTGGACAAATTATTCATGCATTCGACATTTCCTTGGGGACATCATAACCACTGGGACTGGTGTGTAGTCATTTCCTGGGGAAATATATAAAAGTCCGGGATGGCCAGCTTATTAAACTAGCGTCTTGAACGATGCTTAATCGCTACGCTAGGATACTTTGCTACATGCCCAGCAGGTCGGCTAGCGCTAATGGCGAGCAAAAGTTGATAGCAAGCAGTACTATGAGTTCGTATACTGAGCTGCCAAAGATCACTCGCGTGATCACCACGGGTCTGAAAACCTTATTGTAGGAAACTCGCGAGGGTCAACCCATAGAGTTATTCGAGTTGATGACCTCTAACAAATTGACGGTTATTATATGCAATCGCTACCGATGTAATATAAGAAGGGATAATATAAGAAGGGACGAAAAGAAGATTTGCCCCATGGAGTGTAATCGATACTAAACTTATCAAATCCTTTTGCTGGCGAAGGGGAAGTAGCTAAGTGTAATGTTTGATAGCCACATGGATGGATACAAGAACAAAATATGTCTCTCAAACTACCCCTATTCTTCAATCTGCCGGCATTGGTAGGCCCCTACATTATGACACCTCAGTCACCACTCGTAGTTCGAGATTGAGCGTTTATTTGGACTGTGCCATCTTCACCTTCATCTTCATCCCATCAACTGGCTTGGAGGTGACCTGCCGTGTCTGTAATCCCGCGTTAGCAAGCGACAAGAGGGGATGCAAGGGATCGATCGCTTACATTATAGAGCTCCGATTGGACTTCAAATCTGCCTTCCTTGGCCGTAGCGGATAGACCATTGCCATCCACCTTAATCTCGCCAAGACCAACCTTTGTGAAATCGTATCGGCGGGCGATAGTAGCGATGATGACGCGTAACTCGATATTGGCAAACTCTTGTCCAATGCAGCTGCGAGGTCCACGCTCGAACGGCCTCCATGCACTGGTAGGGATTTGGTGAGGGGACGGGTCCGTTTGACCCTTCTCGGTTTGACCCTTCTCGGTTTGACCCTTCTCGGTTTGACCCTTCTCGGTTTGACCCTTCTCGGACGACTCATCGTATTGGCTGAGCCACCGCTCTGGCACGAATAAATTGGCCGAATCGCCATATACCTCTGGGTCCCGGTGTATCAAGGTTTCGCAGTTGTAGATTATCATCCCATCCAAGCAATGCTCTCGGCCGTCCGGTGCGCGCACTGTGAGGCCACTGCCGGGTGCTGACATGCGCGCCGTTGCGGCCGGTGGATGCAACCGCAACGTCTCTCTAATCACCGCCGAAATATACTTCATGCTGTGCAATGAATCCGGGCCTTCGGGCGAGAGAAGCCTGGCGCGCACTTCTGCTACGTCGGTGTCGGGACCAAATACATCGTCAAGTTCGGCGCGGACAGCCTTCAGAGCGTGTGGTGTAAGGGACAATTCGTAACATATCCATGCAAGTGCTGTGCTGGTAGTATCGTGACCAGCAAATAGGAACGTTTTGATCTGATCGCAGGCTTCGTCTAGAAGACCTGGTGTAAGATCGTTGGTGTCTTGCAAGGTGAGCGAGAGAATGTTGCGAGCATCATTACTCTTGGCACTCTGGTTGCGGCGGATCATGGCTTTCACAATCGTGTCAATACGTTTTCCAAGGCAGCGGCGTTTCAGTATGGTGCGCGGAATTAGCCACCAAGGGAGATCAGCCTTGTCATCAGCATAAGCGCTAAGAAGGTCTCTATAAGTTCTAATAAGCTCGCTCGAGCTTGACGGATTGACATGCTGGGCGTGGAGATCCTCGCCCATGACAACGGCGCCAATGATGTCGAACGTTAGATTGACTCCTAGAAGGACGAGCGGGAAATCACCGCCAGTTCTTGCAAAGGTGTCCAGGTGCTCGATAAAGCTCATGGTCTTGTCGAGAATGGACGGCAAAAGTGTCATAAGATACTGAGGTGCAAATCCAGGGTTGTATCTCTTCCGGAGTGCCTTCCAGGGTTCGCCATGTAAGGTCAAAATGGAGGTTGGACCGATTACAGGCTCTAAATATCCCAAATCAGATTTAGGCGTGCTTGTTGGGTAGAGCTTGGAGGCTTTGGATATTTGCTCGGCGATGTCGTGGCTGCGAATGAGAACCATGGGACGGTTAACCGGTCGAAGGTCCACCAACATCAGCGGCGGCCTGCCCAAGTCATTGTTCATTTGTATGAAGACGCTATCTGCTCTGCGCATCAGACGACAATGAAGGTAGGCAGCGAAGATGCTTTCTCACCTGGATGACGGTCTGCAGGGCCCTGGGCGAGGTAGTCGCCCATAAACTTGAGATGGCCCAGCAGTAGCGAAGGGGGGAGCTGAGGAATGCCAGCATACTGCTGGAAGCGCTTGTATCGGAGTTTGTTGTACAGGTAAGCGGCGAGCAGCAACGAGGCCGCAAGCACCAATGTATTCTGCATTTCGAGGAGGCCCTGCGACGGTGTACGAGTTGGTGGTGAATGTCGAGGCGAGTACCTAGAGTGGGAGGAGGAGGGACGTGAGGTGAGAAGCCCGGCTGCCTCTCTCTGTGCCTGAGATATCGGATCGTTGGAAGCGGGCGGCACGCTAAACCCCTCCTCATCCTTCTCCGGCTCCTGTTGAGAGGGTGGAGGCCCTGGCGGAGGTGGAACGTCTGCGACGTCGATAGCAGCCGACGCGCCATTAACTTGCGACGTTGTCGAAGTCGCCGTCGCCGGCGGTGCTACATCGGTAGAGCCGTCACGGCCTGCGCCGTTCGTACCGTCGTGGTCCGTCTTCTCCTTCGCTTCAGACATCCGCGGGGGCGTCTCGGTTGAATCCGGGTCTTCCACCAGTGATCCTAGTCGGTTCGTCGAGTCGCCAAGGTTGCTTGATGAAGCCCTAGGCGATATTCCATGGCTGCTCTTTATGCTCCTTCCGAAGGGCCCCTTGGTAGGGGCTAACTGTCCGAAGCCACCATGTATACTCTGCCGTCTGCGTCCCAACATGGTTCCAATGCGACTACGTAGCTTGTTCTCCGATTGTCCTTCCTTAGAGCCCGAGTGGTCACTACGATCGTCAGCAGCTGGTCCGTGGAGGCTTGGAGGCGCTAGCGAGGGATTTAGTCCGCTGAAGCTGGAAGATTGTCGCGGCACAGGTGTTCGCTTCTCGATCTTCGGCCGGCCAGTTGTCGTCTTAGTCACGAAGTGCTGAATCTCGCTCGCAGTACTGTAGTCTAGTAGGCTGTTTAGAACTATTTCGGCTTCAGATTGGCGTTGTTGCGCTTGTTCTCCTTCATAAGTGCCATATTGAGTAAGACAGTCGCGCAATTGGTTCATCCGGCTTTCGTCAACGGCCTGCAGGGTTTCGAAGATAAATGGCGCTTGCGACTCCCATTGCTGAGTGGCAGACTCCAGCCTCCCGGCTGCAAGGTCTACCTTCTGGGCGCTGGCCTTGCCGCCCTTTCGGCTCAGCTTGTCTGACCTGTCTTGGGCATCCTCTAGCTCTTTTGCCATGTTCTGGAGATTCCCCTGGATGTTATGTAGGTTAACCATCTCCTTTTTCTGGTGGAAGTTTCGCAGCGGTGCTTCGACGTCTTTCTCGACCTTGGTAGCGAAGATGTGATGCGACATGGCAACGGCATCGGCGGACTGTAGGATCTTATCCCATTGTGCCTGAAACGTGCTGTAGGATTTTGCCGTTAATACTAGATGGGCAGAAGAGAGATGCGATGATTGTCTTGCCACATTGAATAACATACCCAAGCTCCGACTGCGCATTTGGGACCCGAAACTGGGTTAACCTCTTTAGTCCCTGAACATACTGTTCCTCGACCTTCCGGCGCTCCTACACGTGTATTTTAGCTACCTGTTGATGGTTGAGGGGATTGCATATAGTACCTGCAGCCAATCAGCGATTTCGGTGTTGACTCTCGATATGCGCTTGACTCGGTCGTTGAGGGTATGGACAGCTTGGTTTGGCTGGAGGTTGGCCTATCGAGTTCGAGAATTGTCAGCTACTTCTTCTTGCGGCGCATGCCATATCACCATCACATCGAGGACACTACGGCGATTTAGATGTTGGAGGTGTAGTCTTACCAGCATAGCTGGGTACTCGGCCCTTGAGAGATCTTCCATCGCGATTAGGGATGGGCGCAGTCATCCAGACGTGTAGAGCAAATGCAGACGAGGGGCGATAAGGAGACATATAAATACGGCAATGAAGGAGAGGAGAGAAGGAAAAAAGAAAAGAATTACGGGCACATGGGGAGAGACAGTTGCTTAACCAAATGCAATGGAAGGTAACGGTGGCGTTATGGGTGGTGATGATAATTCGTATATTAACAGTACATGTATGTCAGGTAAAGGTGGGTAGCTTTGGAGAAGACGTGCCATTTTTTGTCTCTTGCTGTCAGGTCAGAGCTCCAGCTGCTCCCCCCCAGCCTTTCCGGCAGAGGGCCGCGCCGGAACTGTAATTAACGGGCGCAATCGTGCAGTTAACCAGTACGGACTTAGTTCGGCCATAGGGTTTTGTCGCATCAACCAGAAACCAGAACCTGGATAAGCATATAATCAGCTAGGCAAATAAAAGGGGGAGTTTTATCGCATCTTCACCTTCATCTTAATCTCGAGATGTCTCAAGAAACCCCTGCTCACTAGTTTCAATACTCACTGATCTATTCAGCCCAATACACTTATTAAAACAGTAGTCTCAACACGCCAAGATGGCTTCCAGCCCGGATTGGAGAGCCTCACTCACATCATCTGATCGCTACGACAATATCCAGGCCATGTAAGTCCGTCGAGGTTGGTTCTCCTTCGTGACGACCATTGCCATCTGTCTTATACTTATTGTGCCTCCCAGCAACTCAGCACTTGAGAAATCAAATGCACCAATTTCTTCGCAGCCAAGTGCCTTCACTATTGAGAACGAAGCTTACAAGACCTCGGCGTCACGCGTAAGAGTTTTAAATGCTTTGCAATTGGTTCTAACTACCTACCTAGGTGTGATGCTGACTCAATAATAGGAACAATACGATGAGGCATGCCGGAAGTTACCTGGTCAAAAACCACAAGATTCACCACAACCACCACCAGTTTCCGTGGATCCCCCAGGGTCACCTGGCACCACCATAGGATCCTACTATGACTGTCACTACGTTGCTAGCGGAGTTACTGCCAGTGTCTACAGGTCAAAAACAGTAGCCCTCAAAGTAATCGTCGAGAATCGCGACATAGAACCGCATAATCCCATCCGGGAAGCTAAAATCCTGAAACTACTGAAGAAGCCATGCATTCCTCTACTAGAGACTTTCAGGGACCAGGAACAACGTTTTACTTTAGTATTTCCATACATGCCCATGAGCCTGCAGGCCCTCATTGAGCAGGGGCCTATCCCGAGAACTCGGATACAGAAGCTTTTTACAGACCTCTTCCAAGCTCTAAACTATATCCACGAACAAGGCATAATACACAGAGACATCAAGCCGTCTGCGCTCCTGCTTGAGTCTCCCGACGGCCCTGCCTACCTCTCTGATTTTGGAACAGCTTGGCACCCGGAGTTGTCAGCCCACGCCGAGCCTGCCAGCAACAAAATTCTGGACATCGGCACGGGACCGTATCGTGCCCCCGAGGCGTTATTCGGTGATAAGTCGTACGGTACTACTGTCGATATGTGGGGAGCCGGAGCCATGCTTGCCGAATGCTGCCGGGACCCGCCTCGAGAACTCTTCGAGTCCCGGGCGGCCCATGAAGACGGCAATCAGCTCGGCCTGATACTAAGCATCTTTAAAACCATCGGAAGTCCCACTCGGGAATCTTGGCCCGAGGCGGCAAACTTCAAGACACCCCCTTTCGACATGTATAGAGTGTTCCAAGGTCGAGCTTGGGACGACGTCCTGTCAGATGTGGACCAAGATTTCCGTGAGCTCGTTACTGCATTGGTGGTATATAATAGTGATAGTAGAGCTACTGCTTCTCAGGTACGTGCGCTGTTGTTGGGCTCAACCATCACTACTAACAATACGCAGGCATTGAAATTCAAGTGCATGTCAAATGTAGACCATGGCCAAATATAGAGATGAGGCTTATCTTTTAAGGGTCTACCTAGGTGTATTTCCTGCATCTAGCGAACTTCGAGGTTCCCGCCATCGGAACCACATTTAGTAGGGACCTCCTCCGCTACAGTAAATCAAGCTTCAATCAACGTATCTGGATTTATATGCCTTCTATTTTCAAGTACGCGTGGCCTAATTAGCACTCACACCATAGGCACATCCGCTCAAGTTTCTCTCAATGCGATATTCCTACATTGCGGGCAAAACATCACGCGAGCTCGTGGTCGCAGAAGAGCCTTACTCCTGTCCGAACCTATATACATACTGTATATTGTTCCAAGCCAGCTCGTGCCCATATGGATCGGCGGTATGATCGACTCTTTGCCGTGTGTCTTCAGAGAGACAGTCTCCCCTTCCTCAGGTACCAGACGCCTATGGCGATGATGGGTGCTAGAATAGATGTCGTGCCGATCAATCCTTTTATAAATACCTTCCTCAACCTTAGTTTGGCAAACTTCTGGAATTGCTCGGGCGTGTTGAGTGAGGGCCATTCGGTGTCGGGAACAGGCACTCCTATATACGGGCACAGCTCGTCCCATCCGAATCCATCTTCAAGCTTGCACACCTTCAGCTGCCCCGGCGGAATAATTCGCTTCACTTCAGCGATACTGTTGGAAGCAAGTCAGCACCCCTCACCGGAAACCGAAAACTTGCGCCTCGACGTACTAGTTCTTGTAATTCTCGACAAGACACTCGATGCCTTTGGGCTTTAGTCCATAGCCGTTGGTGTAGTAGGCTTGTATCTGGAATGCCATGTATGTCATGCCCGTGGAGACGCTATCAAAGAACCTGAATAGAGACATCGGGAAGGCGCCGTATATCGTTGTGATTCTACCAATGGTGTTGACGAACGACTTGGCCCACTTATCGGGATCTCGCTCCATTAGGAGGAATTTGGCTCCCGGGTAGGCTTTCACCGTCGAATGAAGCATGAAGAAGGGCATCTCTATTATGACCTGGGTTTCGGCGGCCGTGTAAGCTTTCGTGTATACATATCTAAGCGTGCTATCAAGGAAGACTCACGTCATAGTCGGCGAACCACTTATCGAAGTCGGCACGGGCATCTTTGCGTTTCTGTTAGTCTATCGTCAACTTGTATGGTGAAAATATCCACACTAATCAGAATTCTGACTAGCCCTACCCATCTCGTTTAGAATGTTCACTTACACGGCTTGCCCTTGTGAAGCATTTCGGCATCAAGCCCACCGTTCATGAGCTGTATCGCCTTCAGTCCGGTCTTGGCAACCTCAACCATGTGGTACGGTTTGAAGCCTAGCAGCTTCAGCGCATTGTAGAGGCCATGGGTGCCGGTTCTGCATTGGTTCCAAATCAGAAGCTATTCACACATGATCTTCGGTGTTGCCAAATTTCCCTCACCTAGGTGCGCTGAGCACTATTAGCTTCTTAGGCTCGACGTGGGTTGGGGTCGGGAGCGTATCGATGGTGCGAGGCATCGCTGCTAGGTTCTTTCTCGAATGAAAGAGGGTTTCCTGAAATGGCGTGCTATTGCGAGCTTGGTCGTAGGCAGCGCGTTTGCGACTGGCTATATAAAGGGTCTATTCCCCCTTTTGGCCGACCGGGTAGCGGTTCTCGGTCCTCCCTGCTCCCTCCCTCGAAGGGGAAGCCACAGGAGATGGCTCCATAGAGAATATGGAGAACTATTTACTAGTTCCCTCTCAAGTTGTCGCCGGAGTCCGAATCCCAGCTTCGAGCGAGGCTACAAGGCCTCTTTTTTCAGGATATTGGTCTCGGCCCCCTGCAGATCGATGTATCAAGGAACAAACAAGCCAAGGCCGCAAGGATTCAGCATTAGACGGATATATGAAGCGTTGGGTATATGAGCTCAGCGGATGGGCATCATCGCTCTCGTCGGAGATGATCCAAGTCCGGATTGACGAGTGGCCTAGACTAAAATTTGAGGATCCCGAGGCGGTAATGGGGTTGCGTTTTCAGCTATATTGCATACCGGTCATGTGCCCTTGCCTCGCGATGGGGCCCCTGAATCTCAACATGAGATCGAGCTCCACGAGGAAACAGTGAGACTGTTAATTCCCGAAGCCGGACACTTCGATGCCAAGCCGAAACCAACACCGGAAATGACTATTAGCCTGCTGGCCCAGTCCTTGACGGTAGTTGGGATTGCGACCTTGGCGTTGAATCATGTTTGTGCGTTTATGTGGATACTTCGGCGTATGTAAGGAGGTCCTACGCATCAGTTGTCCGGACCCGAGGAGATGGGTATCCCGCTGGCCGATAGCCGCACAGCTGCCACGGACTGACTTCCGAGCTTCTACTCACGACTGCCGGATCGATTGATCATATGTCTTGCTATGAATTGAGAGGGAGGGAGAAAGTGATCGATCGTACCATCTAGAACGTTCTAAAGCACCGACGTTTTCTATCTGGCGGCAAGGCAGTTCTAAAAAGAACGAGAGTGTTCTGAAGGAAAGGTTACGATCGCAATGGACTGGATCATGTGCGACAGGCAAACGAGCATACTCCAGTGTAGATCTGATGTCACAGTGCGGGTGTTCCTCAACCGTAGTTACGCAGGGGATAGAGATATTACCCTGGCTGCCGAAGTCGAGGTCGTCCAATGCGGTACACCAGGGGGGGAGCATCCTGAACGCCGAACGGCCCGTGTCATTGCCGAACACGTTCTACAGAATAGGATGTCGTCGAAGTTTCTCGCAGTTTTGCCCGTCTTTCGCATTGTACTTTTTGTTCATATCTGCGACGAAGTTAAGGCTGCCGTGTAGGCTACATGAGTCTACTTCAACGAAGCACATGAGAGGCCAAGACTTTGACATTATTAGATATCTCGCACTTATCGACACACTCCTGCTTCTACCCAACATGGGAACGGCCGAGTCAAGAAGCTTGCTAAGGTAGAAGCCATGCTATCAAGTATATAAAAACAATGGTCTCATCAAAGACTAATGCTAACGCATTCTATGGTTTATGTAACATGTATCTTCGTATAGTAGATGTCACTCTCAATAGTCATCGCCAGGGAATGACAACGGTATTAGGAAAATACACATTACCACGAAGTATGTCCGCCGTCCATTACGGGATTATTCCCGGTCATGAAACTGCTCGCATTGCTCAGGAGAAACAACGCAGCGCCCTTAAATTCAGTCGTCTCCGCTAGCCGACCCATCATATTCTCGCCCTCCCATTTCTCCCGAAGGCCCGGAACTTCCTTGAAGTTCTTCTGCAACATGGGTGTCAGGATGTGGCCCCGACTGATGCAGTTGACGCGGATCCCGCCGGTGCCGTCCTCCTTGATCGGGCTCCATTCCATCGCTAAGCTGCGCGCTAACTGGATCAATGCCGCCTTACTCGAATTGTAGACTGGGGAGAGCAGGCCCTTGTTCGCTATGCTGCCGCTCATGCTTGCTATGAGACATATGCTGCCGCGGCATTTGTACTTCATCATCTGACGAGCCGCGGCCGTTGCAGTCAGTAGCACGCCGGTAAAATTGATAGCGAGCATCCTGGTGGCGTCGTCTGGGCTGTATTCGACTGCTGGCGTGATCTGTTGGATGCCAGCCGCAGCGACGACGCCATCGAGACGAGAGTTCTCGTCTGCGATGCCTCTTATCGTCTTGTCGAGGTGAGTCGTATCCAAGACATCTTGCTGTCGATAATGAAGCGATCCTCCCCATTCGGGAACCACCCTGTTTCTTGCCTCGGCGAAATACTCATCAGGCTCCTTTGCGCGGTCCAAGCAGTATACTAGCAACAGAGTTAGCAAGAGGGAGAAATAGCAATGGAATTTGCTTGCTTCATTTCGTATCCTCATAAGGGCAAGGATCACCTTTTCATCCGGCTTCGACGAGTCCCTCGGCCAGGGCAAGACCTAGACCCTGCGCTGCACCTGTTACAATACTGCAACGACGGGAGTCAGTAACTAATCAATCATTCTTACGCACTACTCTAATAGG